>PVJL010010972.1:0-45841 GCA_004026885.1 Lyroderma lyra
CACTGTTTTGCAATTAAGAAGTTACACCCACTGTTGTTCTGGGGATATAAAATAACCCGCTGCTGACTTACAGGGTCTCTGTGTCTCCATCAGAGCACAGGAAACCACCCGGTCCCAGCTTTGCTACGTCTGTGTGTGTGTCTGTGTTTTTCTTAATTCGCCGTCACCTCCCCTCTGGTTCCGTTCTCCCTGCGCTGGCACTGCTCGCAGCACTTTGATGTCATTCCCAAGACAGGCCTTCCCTGCCTACCTGACCATGGTGTGGACCCAGTCACCGTATAATCCATTTCAGCCCCCGTGCGCTGCCTGCATAGTACGTCTGTCTCACCATTTTATTCCAGCACTTAGCATACACTGGACACTAAGTTTCTATTCAGGAAATGTTGAATTGAGGGGAAAAAAATGTAATGCGCATATTCGAGGTATTTTTTTAAACTCTTTTGACATATCCTTTAATTCTATTAGAAAAAATTAAGTATTTTTAACTCATCATATTCTATAAATAAATCAGTCCATTATTTTGCAATTTATACCAAGAAGCTTCTTCAATTCTTTGGCGATGGTAATTTTTTAAAACCTGTCACTGCTATTTGATTTGATTTGCCAAAAGCAGTGTACAAAATGTAGTAATAAGAGAATCATTTTAACAGTAAATGTCTAAGTAAAGCCACAATAGGATTCAATTAAATTCTAGTTAACTGGGTATCTACGTATGTATAGTGAAACATTTACAGATGAAATGACGTGCTGTCTAGGGACATGCTTCAAGACCCTGTGGTGGCAGGAGCAGCAAAGACTGTGTGAGGACTAAGACACAGACTGCCGCGAGGCGTCACTGCTGAGAAACCAGGCAACAAATTCATCACATAAACTCTTCTCCTTCAGTTTGAAACTTTCCATAATTGAAAGTTTAGAAAATTAACCATACCTCTAAATTACCAAAAACTCTGCAGCCATTTAAGATAATATTCTCAAAGACTATTTAAGTATGTAGGTAAATGTATTTGGACATATGGCTAAGTAAGAACAATCAATGCAGAAGGTATGTATCTGGAATATTAACAGCAGTTTCTTATTTTCTTTTTTACACTTTTACATTTTTACTAAATTCTCTACAATGAACAAGTTACTTACAAAACAAGGAGTAAAAACTATAAGACTATGAAAAAATAAAAATAGAAGTAACTATTACCATTTTCCTCTGACACTGCATATTCAAATACATTGTTCAGCTTTGGTAAAACTGGCTTTATAACATGTATCTGAAAATAAAAACGAAAAGACATTTGAAATGAATAGCCCTTCAGTTCCCTACCCCCATGTAAAATATGTCTGATTCTTCCAGTTTTTAAATCATATAAATTCAGGTAGATAAGCATGAGAGTGACAAAGCTAATGAATATGATCTAGGCTATAGATACAGTAACATTACATTTATAAGTGAGTATCATAAATTATGTTATGATAATCCTGGGACATAGGGCTGTTAATACCAATATATTACAAAGATGAAAAATACTGAAATAGTTTCTCTAGTCACCCAAACTATTCAAGGCCACACATTTAGAAGCAGAGCCAATTTAGAGTTTAACTTTCTTCACAGAGTATGTTGCAGATACTAGAGTCTAATTTATATGTCCTTCAAAATATATATAGGTAAATCAGAGTTCTAAATAATCACTGGGTTGCTTATGGATCTACTAACTCAGGAAAACCAGAAAAGCTTATGTGAATTTAGAAATGTTTTCTATTCCACATCCTGGCACCCATATATAGTTAGCCACGAGTAATTCTTTATTCCAGTCTACAGTGCTTGCCCACATGTAGACTGACACCTCAATGACTGCACAGCTGGCTGCTCCTAGTGGTCTGCAGCTTACAGACTGGGAACCCCTAAACCGCATGGTTCTCCACTGGATGCCCAGATAGCAGCACAGCCATCTCCTGGGAGCATATCAAATATCTGAATTCTCAGGCACTACCCCAGAGACCTATGGAATCAGAAATTCGGGGTCGGATCCAGCAACTAACACTTTAACAAGACATTTGGAAGTTCGGATGAGCATTAAAGTTTGAGAATCAGACAAGCTTATCCAACCTGCAGCAGCCCAGGTCAGCTTTGAATGCGGCCCACACAAATCCATAAACTTTCTTAGAACATTACGAAAATTATGCACAGACCTTTATTTAGCTCCTCAGCTATCATTAGTGTATTTTATGTGTGTCCCAAGATGATTCTTCTTCCAAGGTGGCCCAGGGAAACCAAAAGGTTGGACACCCCTTTTTAAGAGATTCCTCTCATCTTAAAAACTCCACGATTCTATAAAAACCTATTCAAACTCAAGTGAAAATGATTTTTCAAGTTTCCATTCTCAGGACCAGGTCTGCACACATGTAAGAACTTTAGGGCAATTATTTACTTATTAACAATTTACCTCAGAGCTGCTTTAAGTAAAATTTTCCCAAGTGTGTATTTCTTTGGAGATTATTCATAGCATCTGAAAACTAAACCTTTAGAAGTAAATTCAAAGGAAGCTCAAGTAAAACTAAATTCTCTGAATAATTTAAGTCAATTGAAAGTGTTAATTTCCTGAGTTTACATTCAATTTTAAATAGCATTAATGCTAGAAAACAAAGTACACTTGTCTTCTTTTATGCTATATTCAAGTAGTTATTTTGCATTGCTTTTACAGAATGTTTGAAAAAAGTTAAAATTAGATATACATGGGATCTGTTAAAATATGATAACACTTACCTGATTTCCTTCTAGAGTTTCCATAATTAAAATATAGTTTTCCCAAAACTTTAGAAGCTCATCTTTTTTCTTCTCAGACCACCAAAACAGACTTGGACCTGCTGTAATTTTAAAAAGAAAATTAGTTCCTCCTTTTGGTTTCTAAATAAAAGTACTTCCTAAAGTTATACCACCTATTACCAAATGCTGTCTTCTCTAATTAGGAGGGTTGGTACCCTGTATCAAAGCCTAGACAGGAGTCCCAGGAGATTACCAGTAAAATGGCTTGACAAGACCACCTTATACTGAAGTTCACAATCAACAAGCACCTGTCATGTGCTTAGAACTTTAAACCTGATTTTGGGTTCCTTATTCTTAAATATAAACAGGCACTTAAGGATCACCAGGCATCTGGGGAAACCTCTACAATTAACGATCAGAGTCAGCACAAACAAACAAAAGGGAATTTGGAGAAAACAAAACTATGCAGAAAAAAGAAAATCTAAAAAAAAAGACTTTCACTAATGCCTTAAAGGAAGATAAGAGAAGATAGTGTAGTGATGATATAAGAACAGGATACTATTAAAAAGGGGACATTCCAAGAAAACAAATCTCACAAGAATAAAACTCTGATAGCAAAAACAAGAAACTCAAAGAAAGAACTGGAAATAAAATTGATGAAATTACTGAGGAAGTAGAGCAAAAAGAAAATCACAGAAAATAGGAGAGAAAAGACGCTCTGATGACCAGTCCGGGTGGGGGGTGGGCAGGGGGTCACTATCCAGAGTATGGGATGCAAAAAGGGAGGAAATCAAGGTAACTGAAGAAAAGTTCCCAGAACCGAAGAACATGATTCTCCCACTGAATAGGTCCAGCGAGAGCCCAGCACAGGGATGAAAACAGATCTCCTGTGAACTTTCCAAACACTCTAGACACAGACCCTCCAAACTGCATTGGAGAAGAAACAGATCATATACTACATAAACACAGTTTAAAATGGTTGCAGACATATCAACAACAATGTAAGTTCTAGCTTCTAAGACAAGATCGATGCCTTTAAAATTTTGGATGGTAATGTTTTCCAAGTTAGAATTCTACCCTTAATCAAATCTGAAGTCAAAATAAATAATCTGGACCTGCTTGGTCTCGGCTTCCACTTAAGAGTGCAGAAAGCCATAAGAGAGCACTGTTGCCATATTAACAAAGAGAAAAAGCTAGAGAATCTACAAAATCCTAAACTTTTAAGAGCTCAAGTCACAATGCAAACAGGTGATCTGAACTGCAGGGGATAGACAGCCTCTCCAAGACAGGACACACAGACTTTTCCACCCCTGGCCAAGCACAGGAGTTAAAAGGTGGCCACCAAGACAGTTCAAAAACGAAATCTTGACAAGTTCTGAAAGGCCAGGTGTGGGCTACTTTGACAGCTCAGAAACACAGGGAACTCCCAAGGGATTTGACACCACTCACCAGCTCTTCTCAATCCCCACCCCCCACCCCCAGTGCCCACAGGAAAGACTCGGGTAGGGCAGAATGTGCAGGCATGTAGGGAAAACGTACTACGAGGAAACAAGTGAGTAAACCGAAAAAGAGGAAGCTAGGAACTCCAGGAAACAAGGAACTCAGGTGAAAAAAATAATCCCCGAATGATGGTGAAGGCAGACCTAAGAATGTCATCGTGTACCACTATGAGAACTTAACCCAGGAGTTTCCAGGAAAAGTTGCACTTTGTATAGGAAAGATGGAGACTTAGACTAGCAAAGAATCTGGGGATGGTATTAAGTGATAAGGAGAGAACCAAATTTTAAAATGACATAATTCTAGGAAAAACTTGGGAGGTAGGAAAAAATACATTGATCACCTGTGAACAAGTTTCATAATCACAATTCTGTAAATGCTGACCTCACATTTAATGGAAATTGTAACTATGACAATGGATTTTATGATGCAACTAGATTATCTCCAGACATAGGGATAAATACCAAAATAATCAGCTAAAAGATGTACAGAGCGTTGCTCTGCAAAATGGAGGAAATGAGGGTGGAGAGACTTGTTCATGGAAAGACTTGTTCATCTTTTAAAACAGAATGACTTAAATCAGTGGTTCTTAACTTTCTTAATGCTGTGACCCTTCAATACAGTTCATGTTGTGGTGACCCCCACAGAATTATTTTCATTGCTACTTCATAACTGTAATTTTGCTAGTTATGAATCATAATGTAAGTATCTGATATGTGTTTTCCGATGGTCTTAGGCGACCCATGAAAGGGTCGTTCGACCCCCAAAGGGGTTGCGACCCACAGGTTGAGAAGCACTGACTTAAATAAATGAGTGCTTAACTCTGGTAATTTTAAAAATGTTTTTCTAGTGAAAACTCTCATTAGATGGTCTCTAATTTGTACACTGTTAAAGTATTTACTATCTAATGTTTTAAAATTATATGAATGAAAATCTCATCTGCTAACTTCAGCCAAAAATTCTTCACCAGTAATAGGCAACTATGGTTGAAAAGATAGAAATTTTCTATTGAGACCATTTTGAATCACTCTATTTTGGACTTTTGATACCTCAAAAATAGATTTAAGATGATGGAATTATAGGAGGGCTGTCTGGAAAGCATCCAGCCATATACTATGAAAAAGAGAGGCATTTATGGCTGGGTTTTTTCCAGACAGACCGTATTTTCACACGGATTTCAGTGAACAACCCAGTCAAAAATAATATATCAAACTAAAGGCAGGCCTTGCTATTTCATCTACTCTTGTTCTATAATAAAGTAGTAGGAAGCACAACTAAAAGTGTAAAAAAAAAAACATTTAAAATCTGACTTATTCTATTAAACCAAAGGCAAAAATACTCTCAAAAGGTTGACTTAGGGACCATGTTTAACAAGTATTAGTAAATCTTAAGGAATTGCCAAGGGAAAAAAATGTTAAGTGATGATTTCCGACGGAATCCTAATGCTCAAGTCTCAGTTCTGATCAGTACAGGTAAGTAGTTTCCTTCTTGTAGGGTAGCAGTTAACGCTTCTATCAGAATGGACCTACCAAGACAGAGTGCACATTTGGTCTCTGAAATCCTGCGTGGGCCGTCATGTTCCTAAATTATTCCACAGATGCAGCATTCCACCCTGCTCTGGGTCAGGAAGGTTGGGAACTGCACACTGTTCTCAGCTAGTGATCTGTGTCACTTCGGAGAAAACCCTTGAGATGAGGGTCCCAGCTTTTCGGGCGCTATGGGGCACCACGGGAATAATCAAATTCTGCCTGGATGGAGGAGACGACCCGGAGCGCTGCTCTTGTGGACCCAGGCAGCCTCCCTCCCAGAGAGCCAAGCTGGGTTGGGCTGGGGACAGAGAGGCAGGTACCGTTTCCGTCTCGGGGGCCGCAGGTGCAATCGGCGCCCCGCTCCGCCGACACCTCCACTGCTCGCTGCAGCAGGTAGCGCGCACGCTTTCGCGTCAGCGCGTCCTCGGCGTGCGCCAGCCCCGCCTGCACCGTCCGCCAAAACCGTGCGCAGCATCGCGCGTCCGGGCCCAACTCGTGCGCGAAGGTCTCCGGCAGCAGCTCGTCAGCCAGTGCGCTCAGCACCTGTAGCTTTAGGCCCACGCGGTCCGGCCCCGAAGGCGCCACCAGCCCGCCCCACACCGTCCGCAGCGCTGCGGTGCCGCCCTGGCCCAGCGCCGGCAGCAGCCGCCCGGCCACCAGCTCCGCCGCCTCTCCGTCCCCCGCCAACGCCAGGACCAACGCGGCCTGCGCTACGCGCTCCAGCAGCGGGCCGTCTTCGCGGGGCCGCAGGCAGGGCCCGACAGCCGCCAGCACCTCCACGGCTGCCTCGGCGCCCCCCTCGAGGCTGGGCTTGGGCCCCGCGGCCAATAGGTCGCGCAGCGCCTCCTCTGCCAGCGCTGCCGCCAGTGGCGGACCCCCAGCGAGGCGCACGCACGAGCGAAGAGCCACGCCCGCCGCCCTCAGCAGGCGTCGGCGGGCCTGGTAGCCGGGGTCGGTGGCCAAGGATCCCGCGGGGCGCGCGCTTAGGCCGCGCAGCAGCGGCACCAGGTACCCGGCGGCGACCTCCCGTGCCGCCTTCGGGAGTGCGTCCTCGCTGCCGCGCGCCACCTCATCCTCAAGCCGCTGCAGGAGAAAGCACAGCGTCTCCACTCGCTCTGCGGACACCTCCCCGCGGCACAGAGACCCAAGCAGGACCCGGGGATCCCGGCTCTGCGCGAGGAGCGCTTCTGCGAGAACCAACTCCATTTGCTGTGCTTGCCGCCGATACCGGCACCAACAGATGGCGCAGGCGTGCGCGTGCGCGGATGGCCTGAGCTAGTGCGTGCGCGTGCGTGGATGGCCCGGGCACGCGCCCGTAGTGAGGCGGCTGCTGCTCGGCTGTGGCCCGTCTCTGTGCACAGTGGGTATGTTCTACTAGCCCTGCCTGCAACTTGGTCCCACTCCTTACTATTTTTTAGTAAAACGTCAGTGTAGTATCTACATCAGCTTCATCAATTCTTAATTGCAGATTGGCTTGCCGGAGGGCCCTAAATCAACCAGCTGTGCCTGTGAAGCCACAGGTACACATACAAGGTGTTAATCACAATCACCTGGAAGCTTAATTTCGAAAAGAGGCTGCTGGCTCCACTCACAAAGAGACTGACACAATGGAGTCTGAAATGGGTTCCGGACATCCGCATAAAAAATAACGAAAATACAAGAATGATTTAGAGGTCCTGAAAAGCACTATAGCTGTGTGCTGGGATAGGGCTGAAATCCATGCCAACGCCAGCGAATGCAGTCAAACGCCTAAGCAGACTCAGCAGGTAGACCTTCCCACACAATGCTTGTGCTCCCACTGCAAATTTTCTGGATTTCTGACAGCATCTACTGCTAAATACAGAAACAGGAAACCTCACGTTAACATGTACGGTACTGGTTTGGCTCAATCCCAGGGAAACTTAATCAGTGACATGGGTTTTCTTTACCTTCTAACTATAAAGTTCTCCCCTTAGTCCACGGAGAAGACGCACTCCCATTTTCAAGAGCTTACCATGTAATCAACACTTGACAGGCATAATTTAAAGTTCTTTAAAGTTCTTTTTATATAATTTAAAGTTATTTAAAGTTATTCAATATATATGGAAGGCCTTTCCCCCATATTTCAGAGTCATTCACTTTTCCATTGACAGATGCATAAATGGTTCTATAGTAAGCGAATTTGGAATGTGCCAGTAAGGTGATACTGCCTTCAACATATAATGTGCCAATAAATATCACTTTCTCTCAACATATCTTCTTCATATACCTGCTAACAAATATAGGTGACAAATGAAGATATGCAAGTGTAGCATCTGAAAAGGTGTTCAATGTCATCAGCCAGTAGAGAAATGCAAATTAAACCTTCAGTGAGCTATCAATTCACACCTGTTAGAATAGCTAAAATTTAAAAGATTGAAAACTCCAAATGTCAAGGACGAAGGAGGTGGAGCAATTGTTACTGGTGGGCCTGTAAATGCTCCAATCACTTTGGAAAGCTGTTTCTAATAAAGTTGAAATATACCTACTTTATGATTTGGCACTTCAACACCTAGGTATTTGCCTAAAATGAATGAAAACAGGTGCCAATAAAAATGCATGTACAAGAATGTTTTGAGCAATATTACTTTTAACCAAGAACTTGTAATGACCTAAATGTCCATCCATAAAAGAATGGATAAACAAGTTGCAATCTATTCATAAAATAATGCTATTCAGCAATAAAAGAATAATTTACTAATCCATGCAACAACATAAATAAATCTAAAAAACATTGCATTGGACAAAAAAGTCAGAGACACCAAGTTTACATACTACATGAGTCCATTTATATGAAATTCAAGAATAAATGTTTTCTGTTAAATAGGAATGAGAGCAGCAGTTAGCTATAGGGAGAGTGGAGATTGATTGAAACAGAGCACAGGGCAACTTTCCAAAGTAATGGAAATATTTCATTTTGATTAAGGTGTTGGTTACACAGGTTTCACATTCGTCAAAACTTGAATTGAACCTCTAAGACCTATGCATTTCACTGTGTGAGACCTTTGCCTCCATTTTAAAGAAAACTACTTATTAAGAAAATAAAAATGTTCTATGTAGCTGTTGCCTATAACCTACAGAATAAAGCCACACTGTAGAGCAGGCACTGAAGGCTTCTGGGAATCTGGTGAAAGCCAGCCAGGCTTATAACCTAGTTCCCCTCCTCTGCCCTGTGTTCCAGTCCCATGAAGTTCTCTTTCCCACAACATGTTTGCACTAGTTATATTCTCTGAATATTTCCCACAACCACCACTTTCCTGACCCAAGGTGGGCAGTGGGTTTCCTAATTACAAAGCTGCCCTTTTTCATCCTTACCTTATTTGACTCTGTTAAGGATTTCTTGTTCTTGAAATGCTGTTTTCCTCTCATTTTTTTTTTTAATCGTATGGCCTTGTCCTGTTTTTTTTTTCTTTTTTCTTTTCCCTACTTCTTCTCATCTCTTCCTCTTCCAGACCTGTTGATACTGATATCTTCAGGCCCCTTTACGTCTCTATAAATTTTCTCTAAGTGACTTCATTTAAACTATAGATTAAACTATCATTTACAATTCAAACTTGTCCAACACGCATCTCACGGGCTGCATGTGACCCCAGATGGCTTTGAGTGCTGCTCAGTACATATTCGTAAACTTTTCTTAAAACATTGTGAGATATTTTTGCAATTTTTTTTTTTTAGCTCATAGCTATCATTAGTGTTAGTGTATTTTATGGGTCGCTCAAGACAATTTTCTTCTTCCAATGTGACTCAGGGAGGCCAAAAGACTGGACACCCCTGTTACATGCTAATGATGAAAAAAAATCTATATCCAGCCCAGATCTCTCTTCTGAGCTCCAAACCTATCTATCCAACGGCCAGATGTCTCCACTTGCATATTACTCAGGGCAGCATTCTCAGGGTCCACTTTTATAATTGCACTCATGCTCCTCATTTCCTCATCACCATTACTTGCCAGCCACCATTGGGCCTCTTCCCCAGGATTTCATATTTAGGGAAATGGCCATCATTCATTTAGTTGTCCAAGTAAAAAAACCTGGGAGCTAATAGGCATCCCACTCTGTTCTTTGATTCTCACATACAGTTGCTCCAAACTCTCCATGAAACTTTCAAATGCTCTTAATGTCCCCTCCTCTCTGTCCCCCGTTAATACCTTAGTTTTTGTCTCTTGGCATTTCACCAAGATAACAGTGATAACCTCCTGCCTGATTCACTCTCCACTCCAATACACACTCCATATTACTACTGGATGATCTTCCTAAAATTAAAACATTAGCTACCCATAGCCTACAGAATAATGTTTCAATGTCTGGGTATGATGTCCAAGATGCCTCCTGAGGTGACCCCTGCCTACTTCTCTAGCCCCATCCTCCTTATGCCCCATGTACACCTGGATTTTGAAGTCCCTAAAACATGCCATGTGTTTCACTTTGTCTTTTCAAAAGTCTTTCCATCTTGTGGAAAACTCTTATTACCTCTACTGCACCTGACTATTCTTTTCTTTTCAAGATACAGTTCAAATGTCCTCTCCCTAGAAAGTCATTTGTTAATAGCTCACTCCCACCACCACCACACACCACACCTAAGTTAGGTGACCCTCTTCTAAATCCCCCAAACATCCTAGCATATCACTAACAAAGCACTTGTCACACTGTGTTATAATTGCAGGTTACTTATCTGCTCCCTTCTCCTGCCCCCATGGGCAAATTGAGAGCTGCACAGGGCTTATGTCTTCTGTCACACTAGTCCCACTGCCTGTGCCTCTAGCTATATTGTGCTTAAAAAATGCTTATTGAGGAAATAGCCATCTCCTACTCCTCAACAAAGACCCAGATTACCAGGCATCTCCAAGAGGCCATTCTGAATGCCCCAAATTATATTTACTTCTACTTCTGTATTGCCGTGACTTCCACCTGTAGTAATACAGGCTGGCAGTTATTTATATTCATTATAAATGAGACATGATAATATCTTTATTATTGCCTTTAATCTTCAAAGCAACTCATAAATGAAATGCTATTATTTTTCTCATTTTACAGGTGAGGAAGCTGAGACTGGGGGAACTTAAGTAACCTGCCCCAATGTCACAGAGCAGAAAAGCAGCAAAGCCATCTGACTAGACACTGCCCTCCCTGCTGTTACCGCCGCTACATCAAGAAGTAAAGTGCTCAGTTCGCATGTCTGGCTGACTACCTGTGTGACCGCTGCGCCCCCAGGGCCCCTTTCCAGCCGGCACTCGGTTATCGTTGTACAATGCATGACTATGATTTTGCTTTAATTAACGTTGTATCGTGTATACCAAACACCATACCAGAAACATGGTAGCAACTTACTAGGATTTGAAACTGGATGAATAAAAATTCAGCATTTTATAGTGATAGGATTATAAATTAGTTCGCCAGAAAATTTGTTCACCAGACATATTTGTTCTTCAAACATGAGCATTTGAAAGTGGAAGTTCTCGTCGCCTGGTTCAACACGTGATCAAATGCTGCTTGGAGAGGCAGAGGAAGACACAGTGTGAGACATCAGCTTCCCCTCCGCAACCTCATGAAGTGACATGTGAACAGCGATCAGAACAGTTTTCTTGCCCCACCCCTTGCCATTTCCCTGCTTCATCCGTAAGTGAATCAGGGTTTATGACTAGCTGCTATTTGAAGACCCAAAGCAGGCAGCGGTGTGGACAAGTGCTGGAGTCTTCCCTCCCTTCTGTTCGCTCCCTCACTCTAGCTCATGTATTCCTGTATTCAGCACTCTTTCTTGCGTCCCTTACACCAAAGTCTGCCTCGTCCTGTTCCTTCAGGCAGCAAATATATCCAGTCCTGAGGAAGAAGCTCTGCCCGTGCTTTGTCTTGTGGCCATGAGTGTCCAGCAGTGGCCACTGAGGAGCAGTTCCCTGGGCGGCACTCTGCCTCTCACAGCTGAATGACTGTCGTGTTCGGGCTCTCATGACGGCTTCCAACATACAAACAATTCGGGTCCATGGGTGTTAGTTACTGTCTACACCATCTATTTTAAATCCTTCCATGAGATCTCTCCAGGTGGTGGCTATCCTGAGTGCCCTGCTGAGCTGAAACAATGCACCTACAAATGTGATTGCAGGGCAGCACCTCTGCATTTTAATCATGCGTCTTCTCACTTTCTGCGGTCCCAGTGGATACTGCTCCTCCTCTTCCCTCTGACGGTGATGGAGAGAGGGGGTGACCAGAAAAGCAGAAGTGTGACTTAGGAAAATTGACCCAGGCAGTTCTTTAATGAAAGAACATTCGTTCTTTCAAGTGTCTCCTTCCTACAAGAGTGTCTGCAAGATGTCACAGTTTGCTGTTGTGGAAGCTCCCTGCAAGGGCTTCATTTGGTCTATGGTGATGCTCCCAGGAAAGCCATGTCAAGAGTACCATGAGAATGTGAGTGCTAAAGGACCAATAGATACACATAGGGAATAAGAAATGATGGACGTGCTGACCTGAGATAGGTACCAGAGCTTAAAACCCATTGACAAAGTCCTCTTAGATGCATGCATCTTACATGTATTCATGCTCTGCTGTGAATGCGCAATTAGTTGTATAATCAAAACTCTGATCCGTTTGCAAGCGGCCATTTCTCTGGACAGAAGATGGCGCTATTGTCAATGTCGTGTGCTTTTTCCAGTCTTTAAACTTAACATTCATAGTTGCAAAGGGGAAGACAGGTATAGAAAGAAGATAGCAATTACACAGCAAGATTTCAGCTGGAGTCTTCTGCCTCCTACCTCTGAGGATCTAAGAATGCAGGGGAGCTGCTCCGTAGGCTCCAGCTGAGCCTTTTGCCTGCGATGTCTCCCGTGACAACCGTCAGAGAATCTTCATGGAGAAAATGGCTGTAGCAGCATCAGTAATAGGTTTATGTGATGGGCGACATCTAGAAAGGTCAAATTCTCTGTGGGCATCCGTGGCAGACACCAGTAGATATTAGCCCATTATCTATTGTTCCTACTCCCTTGCTCACAAAACCTTGCTTTTGTTCCAGATGGCAAATATGTCCACCCTGGAGGGAGGGACATGGTGGCTCATGCTTACGCAATGTGGGGGAGGGAAAATAATTTTTTTTAATTTTTAAATTTGTCTAAGTTCTCCTGGCTGGACTAATAATCAAATTAACATGAGAGAGATTAACAGGTGAAAATAACCAAATTTATTACATACCTACAAATGGGGGTTCCCTAAGAATATGGGACCCAAGGACACATGGAGCAGGTAGGGCTTATATACTCTCCTGGGCTAACGAGAAGGGGCAGGCTCTTCTCCTAGAAGAAAGGAATGCACAGGTAGATGAGGAAGAGCAAACATTTGGTAAACAGTACCTGCAATAGGTAGGTACTGGTTTTTTTTGCCAGGTCACCCAGAAACAATGGGACACAAAGGACATCTAACAGATTTTGAGGCTCTTGTCTGTCACATTGCATTATTGCATTGATATTATGATGCTGAGGTTATGCTTCCTTCTTTGTTGTTGTTGTTGTTGTTTGTTTGTTTGTTTGTTTTTTGCTTTTTGGTATGTGGGTAGCTCCCTGGCTGGGAATTGAACCCAGGCCGCAGCGCTGACAGCGCCAGCGCCGAAGCCTTAAGCCATCAGGGAACTCCCATGCTCCCTTCTTTAAGCAGTTGTTTCCACCTGAATTCCTGTCAGCAGGTAAGGCGGAGGGCCAAAGGTTCTTTCTGAGTATTTTGTTTCTTGAAAATAGCCAGCTTAAAATAATCAATATCCCCAAAGACCTAATTTGACAAATTCATCTTCCTCTCAGCAGCCAACAGGACAATCCCGTTCCCCACGTTTCCAGCCTTCCTTACATTCAGGAATGGGGGCTGGCTGTGGGGTTCAGGCCTGGACAAAGAGACCCAAGCAGCAGTCTGCTGGGAATGTGACTGAATAAGCTTTTGTTTTCGGATAAAAGTGGGGAGCCTGACCCTGCGCACTGCTGCCTGCCGTGCTCCAGCCCTGCCTAGACTGTGTGGTCTATGGGCCCCCCGCGGCCATGTCCAACCCATGAGAGAGCAGCAGGAGAAGGTGGCGGAAGGAACCTGGCTCCTTGGAGCTGCTCAAACAGCGCTAGTGTTGCAGTCACAAGGCTGCAAATGTCCAATATTTAATAGGTCCGAGTTTGGAATAGGGAAAGATTTATTTATCGAGACGGCGCCTGAACTGCAAAGATGGGAGCTTTCTACTTTTGCTCAAATCCACTTAAGAAGGCCTTCAAGTGCAAGTGTCTTTCATCACAAGGGAAGGGAGGCAGAGCCGGGCAAGAAGTGTGTGAAAGCTCTAGACAGCCAGGGCCCAACAGGGGTCTGAGAAAAGAATTTCCCAATCTCTTTGTGCCTGCAGCTCAATTGACTCCTCCTCGTCTGAGTCGGTCCTGAGATTCCTGTAAACCTGAGATAATCCTTCGCTATTTTGCACACATTTCCCCACCTGTTCTCTTTAGCAGAGACTCCTTCCAACCAGGGGCTGTTTTTGAAGCATGCTCAAGCCTCAAGCGGAGCTCCTCATCAGTTAGCATGTCTATAGGAGGAGCTATGAGCCTGAAGGCCGTGGGAGAAATGTAGGCTAGAATTTATGATAGAGTCAGACAGAGAGGGAGGGAGAGAGAGAGAGAGACAGAGAGAGAGAGACAGAGAGAGAGAGAGAGAGACAGAGAGAATTTCATTCTGTTATACTAGCAAGTGTCTATTTTGGGGCTTCCTGTTATATGAGAAAAATTGGCCCCTATTTCTTAAGCAACTCCACTTGTTTCCCATGCTTGCAGCCGAGTTTTGTGTTACTTACCATTATGTTTAATCAGTTTTGAGCATCTCCCGCTTTCCAGGCTTAGGAGCCTCTTCCTGACTAATCACCACCACTGAAACACACAGTCACTGTTGCCGTCCCCAACACAGAGGGCAGAGGTAACACAACGGACCAGGAACACCCACTTCTCCTCTCCCTTCTCAGCTCACACTCAAGGGGACCATCAGGGTGACTTTGGGAGGGACACCTATTAGCATCTGATGAATATGTAAATTTCAGCTCTGCCTGTCCAGGAAATAAGCTTGGTTGGCCTAACCTGGTGGTTCTGGACTTGGTCCCAAGCAGTATCACCAAGGGGACCTTGAAGCCCTGGAGCAGCAGGTTCACACAATGCCTGGAGCGACCAGAAACTCTGAGAAGGAGCACCCATATCTGTGATTTTCAAAAGCTCCACAAGCAGGTTGGAAATGGCTGCCCTCACTCATGCATTTCCTATCTCATATTCACAGTAAATTAGGAGAGAAAGGGAGAAAAAGAACTTAAATATTGGGGGGAGCAACCCATCATTTCAATGCCCAGCAAATCTCCCTATTGTAGGTACTGTCTCACCCCTGGAGACTGCTGGGCTCATCTGAAGAAGCACAGGACAAGCCTGGAGAACTGAGAGATCAGTGGCTGATCTAGGGGGAGGGCTGTGACATGCTCATAAGAGTCCCCAGGAGTGACACACCCCTTCTCAGTGCACCCTGTGTGTGTCTCCTCTAAGACCCCGTTGAAACTGCTATAGAAGCCACCAACTTTTCCAACAGTTCATCTTTGAAATGCAATCTAAGAGCTTTGAAAAGGAAAAAGCACCATTACGCCCAGCACAGTCTCTTCTTACGCGGTTTGGTTTGTAGGGGTAGAGGTAGGTAGGGGTACAGTGGCTCACTGAGGCTGGTTCCACCCGTGGGCCTGGTTTCCTGGTCTCAAGTCAGACCTCAGGTCTGGCCGCTCATCCCGTCTGTTTCTGAGGCAACATCAGAACGTTTAGGCTTTCTGTCACTGTCAGAATCTCTCCCTCTGCGGTTTCTGGCCCCCATGGGAGGAGGTGGCAATGTGTTCAGTCACAACAGGCTTCCCATTAAATAATGAATTGTGATTCCAGAGCAGGCAGCATGGCGCTGCAGGGTGACGCTGAAGCCTGGGGAGTTCTCGCCAGTGGGAGCGGGCTGGGAGAGCCTTTAATGGCTGCCTCTGCAGTAGAGAAAGAGGTGAAATCCGCTGCCAGCTGTCTGGATTGCACTAGCCCACTGATGAGCAGTTGAACTGCTTCCCTTAGCCAGACTTGGATGTACCAGGCCAATCAACTCCTCACCAATAATGGCAGCTACCCAAGTAGCTTTTCCTGGGACACTGGGAACCTCCTGTTCCTGCTAGGGAAGTAGGTGTCCTTGGAGTGGGTGTGGCACATGGATTTACATATTTGTACCTGGGCTCAAGCATTAACAGATTGCTGATTCCTTGCTGGGGCCGTGGCAAACTCTCACGAAGACCTGTTGAGACAGTTTTCAGGCTTTCCTGCAGAGATATTGTGTGGTTTATTCTTCTTCTGCTTATTTAGGGGAGAAATGATTTACGAGGTCGGACAGTTAATTTCATGAACTCATCCTAGAAAAAGTGCTACATAATCATTGCTGAATATCACTACGGTCACCTTTGAAGTACTCCCCTTGGGAAGCTGTGCACCGATGCCAGTACTCAGTCCACCCTTCAAAGCAATTTTGTAACTCCTTTTCTAGAATAACCATCAGAGCTGTCATCGTACACGAAATCTGACAATTAATTTCGCGAACTTGGCATCATGCACTTATATTGACAGCACTGTACAAACGACTCGGTGAGGTTGCCAAGGTTGTGACATCTTACAAGGTTGTTTGTACAGTGCTGCCAATGTAAGTTTGTGAACTGTCAGATTTGGGGGATGATGACAGCTCTGATGGCCATTCCAGAAAGAGTTCCAAAATTGCTTTGAAGGTGGACTAGGTGCTGGCATCGGTGCACAGCTTCCCAAGGGGAGTACTTCGAAGGTGACCGTAGTGACATTCAGCAATGAGGCATGTAGCTCTTTTTCTAGGATGAGTTTGCAAAATTAATTGTCCGACCTCTTAGATACTATTTAACTTTTCTCAATCATGTAATCAATCCATCAATCAAGGTAATTTTATTCCACATCTATCCACCATGTGTGACACACAGGCTTTTATCTCCCTGTCCTTGTGCCAGCACCTACCCAGGCAAAGGTAAAAGAAGGGGGCCTTTGTGACGTAAGCCACAGGTAGAAGGAGACAGATGGCTGGCTATACAGGAGATATGCTAGTAGAATGTTGGTCTTTTTGAATTGTTTTTAGATACTCTACTCAGAGACCAGACATTGGGAAAGACCTATTCCAGCTCACTGCTCCATCCTCAAAATTGAAAACCACCCCACCACCCCCACACCACACACACACAATATTCTACCCCTTATCTCTAGCAGATGGTGCCAACTGAAATAGGGTGAACATTAACTTCATGTTAAACCAAAAACTTCCACAGGTGAAAGCTTTTCTGAAAGACAAGGTTTAGTGAGCCATATGCTAGCCAGGGAAAGGAGTGTGCAGTCTAAACCACCAGCAGCAGGCCTGGATGGAGAAGATGAGCACTTTTACATGTATTATGTTTTGGGGAAGAAAGATGTGAGTTGTTTTGAAAGAATTTACACTGGCTGCAGATAAGGAGGATGAGAAAAGGTGAAGTACAGCCCATTCTGTGATAGGTGCACAGTCTACAAGGAAGAAATAGTTGCCACTTTTGATTGGTTACAGGCAATGGTTCTGGAAGTTCCTGCACGTGCAGGACGCTTAGGCCCCTGGGGGTTGCTGATAGATGCCTGGAGGTTGTGTCAAAGCTCCAAGGAGCCTTTAGGAATGTGATAGTCTTTGTGGTTGGCCCACAGCTATTAACTGGTTAACTTCTCCTGTCCCTTTCTCTCACTCTGGCTTCTGTAATTTAATTTAGAAGGTCTCGGGATTTTTCTCTTTGTCATTCAGGAGGCCTAACCCCAGAGGAAGAAGACTTTGGGAGCAGGTGGAGTAGGGGAGGAAGAGAGGAGAGGTGAGAGTAAAGGTGTCAAAAAGGATAAAGAAACAGTGGGAGAATGACAAAAATAAGTTGTTGCAATGTACCATTGCCTTCCTCCATGCCCCTGACACCCAATTCCTTTTCCAAAGTGCTGGGGTTCCCTGCAGAAGAGGTGAGAGAAATAGTCCTGGATCTTCTTTGTGTTCAATTTTTAAATCTAAGTATTGATAAACTAGCATTAAGGCCAGTATTTGGGCAATTTCTTTTTATAGACCGAGCTGGTATTTTGGAAAATATGAACATCTCTGTACATGAGCAAGGCCATGAGATTACCTGACCACAGTTCTTCTGTAATGTTGATCCTGTTGGTTAGAACTGTGGCAGAGCTTGTCACTACTTACAAATATAATGCTGCCCTTGTTTACATTAGGGGCTGTACTCACAATAAGCTGACAAGACGTACTGTTTTAAATGGGAGGGAAAACAACGGTCCTGTCCCACTTAAAACGGTAGATCTGGTCAGCCGAACTCACCGTGAATTTCCTTACTCTGCAGCCTTAGCACCTCCCATATCCTTGAAGGTGGGACTGGCAGAAAGGATCCAGATCACAAGGACAACATGAAATCAGGATGGCTCACCCAGCAGAAATTTGAGTGCCTGCAGTGTGACAGGCATTGTGTATGGTGGGGGCACTCTGTCCCTGTCCTCATGGAGTTTCAGTCCAAATAATCTTATGAATAACTAATAACTATTGTTACTCTGCAGGAGAAGCAGAGAGCACACTAAGAGCCGACACCCAGAGGCCCCCCTGGCCTGTCAGGGTGGTCAGACCGGCTTTCCTGACAGATGGCATGTCAGCTGACACCTAAAGAATGAGGGGAATTAACCACTGCCCCAGGGCACAGGACGCAGAGACCCAGGAGGAAGGCCAGAAGGACAAAGCAGGCTGGTGGGCCAGTGGGCTGTGTTCAGAATTTCAGACCTGGTTCTAGGTGGGAGGCCACTGTGGGGTATTTCATGGGGGAGGGGAGATGTTGAATGATACAATTTGCATGTTTTAAAAGTGTGACCAGTATGTTGAAAGAGCAGGACTGCTGAGGTAGAACAGAAATCCTTCATGGCTGCACGTAGTTCTTTTTTTTTTAATTCTAAAATACACAGAACATAAATCTGCCATCTTAATCATTTTTAAGTGTACAGTTCAGTGGCATTAAGTACATGCATGTTGTTGTGTCCCATCTTGCTAAACCAAAACACTGTCCTCATTTAAAAACAACTTTTCACGCTTCCCCTTCCTCCTGGCCCCTGGCCACCGCGCTTCTGCTTCCTGTCTTTATGAACTTGAGTACTTTAGGGACCTCATATAAGTGGAACCATACAGCATTTGTCCTCCTGTGACTGATTTACTTTACTTAGCAGCATAAAACTTCCATCCATGTTGTAGCGTGTGTCAGAATTTGCTTCCTTTTTACGGCTGAATAATAGTTTATTGTATGAATGATCCACTTTTGTTTGTCCATCCATCCACTGATGGACACTTGGGTCGCTTCCATCCCTGGGCGATTGTGAATAATGTCGTTATGCACATGGGCGTGCAAATATCTCTTGGGGTCCCCGCCTTTCATGTTTTTGAGTATATACTCTCAAAGACTATTTCTTGAACCCCTTCCCAGGAATAACTACACAAATCACCGTGGCGGCTTAGAAGAATGGCTATGATGCTGGCTCTGCCATCCAGTGTGCATGGACAGCACCCCCATTTCTGCAGCTGTCGGTGGAAAAGATGAGGGAGCGGAAGCTGCCATCATTAGGAAGACGGGACTGGTTAATGGGTTGGGTTAATTTTTAAAAAGGTGGAGAACCACTGGAGGAGTTTTTCTTTTTTGCTTGCTTGGTTATTTGGTTGTTCAATTTGTTAAAAATCAAGTTAAATTGGAAACAGAACCACCAGAACTGAACTGGGCTACAGAAAAATGATCTTGGATGTGAGGGCGATCTGGCTGCGACATCTGTCACCCCATTGATCGCCAGGGTTGATTTGGCTGATCTGGCTGGCTAGGCGGGTGTCCCCTTCCTCCCTCACTGCTCCATGTGTGTCCCTCCCGAAGCTGCGCGCTCAGTCGAAGAGGACGACCTTCCCCTCTAGAGGAGAGGACTGCTCTTCGGTCAAGGGTATACGAGTAACTGTGCTCCCCTGCTAGAACCTCCAAACAAGCTCTCAAGGTCCAGAAAAATGATCTTGGGGTCCACGAGCAGGATATTTGCAGTGGGCAAAATTGGAGACAGAGGCCCCAGTCGGGAGGCTACGGCAATAGCCTAGACAAGAAGACGGGGTGTTCAGTGGTGTGGTGTGAGTGGGGATAGAAGGTTAGGAGTTGTCGTGGTCACAGCCTGTTTGCTCTTGGCTGGCCTCAGGATGGCCTGGTCCCGGAGCCCACATTGTGCCTCTGTCTTCAGCACCAACGGCCTCTGTCAGAGGTGGAAGTTCTCTCCTGGAAGGTGGCCTTCCATTAAGGGACATCTTGGCCTGCTCCAGCCCCTGCTTCCTGTGACTAGATGAAAGGCAGCCCAGGACAGCACACACCAGCTCTGGGCCGTTGGGACAGCAGCTTTCCCAGCAGGAACTAACCCCACCCCCACCCAGCTCCCAGCTCCAGCAGCCCCCAGGGCAGCTAGCACAGTCTCTCCAGCTATTTTTAGTCTGCCTTTTAGATTTAGAAACAGCAGCATTCTGTAAAAACTCATTCTTTCTGCTTCCTTCAGGCAGAAAATTTCAATCCCAAACCTTCACGCTGGATGACACAGTGTTTGAGAATTTAGCTTACTTTTTCCCCTCATTGTCCCCTCACCATTCATACCTTAAACAATGCTAAAAGTGCCAGATGTTACAGTCCCAACTCAAGCAGCAACAGTGATCAGCAGAGTCCCTGACTGTAAGACCCTGCCATCAGGCCTAGGGGTGGGGGATGGGTCAGATAACTATGCACTAAGTGAGAAATACAGACCTCAATGTGCCCCATCCCCACTGCAAAGTAGTACCTAAGCTTCAACACAAACATCCTCTGAGAGGTCCTCAGACTCTGAGTTCATCTTAAAAGATTTATTTCTTTAAAAGCCTTTTTTGGGAATATAAGAAACCTAGTTAAAAAAAAAATTCTACTTTAACATCTTGTTCACATGGTACCATTAAGAATTCCAAAAGAATCTAAGTCGTGTGACAATGAAAACATAAATGTTTCATTTACTTATTTGTGTTTGTGGGACCCACTGCAAAGACTCAGATGACTAACAGATTTCTGTACCTGGCGGCTCTCAGAAGTGCTAGAGGGACACCCAGAAGTGTGGGCATGGAGCCCCTACGTGATCAGCTGGGAATGTGACGTAACTTTACTCCTCCAATGTTTTCGTTCGAAATTGCCAAACCTACAGAAACAGTGAGTGAGGAGCACACCATTCAAGGACATCATGTAGATGTCACCTAGATTCACTGGTTGCTAATATTTTACCATTCATGCTTTCCCTTTCTTGTCCTCTCTGTGGGCAGCGTTTGAGCCAGAGGCCAGGTCAAGTGAGAGAAAATGGGTTCAGCAAGGCTGCCTGTGTACTTGGAATCCAAGGTTCGGGGGTCTTGTGGGGCTGCCCAGAACTTGGTGAACAAGGACACTACTCAGGATGTGGTTTCTGGCTGGCTGAGGGGAAGGAGAAAAGCAACATGGCCTGCGAGGCAGAGGAATCGTAAACAGGACGAAAGGATTGGGGGTTGGCCACACTGTTTTGCAATTAAGAAGTTACACCCACTGTTGTTCTGGGGATATAAAATAACCCGCTGCTGACTTACAGGGTCTCTGTGTCTCCATCAGAGCACAGGGAACCACCCGGTCCCAGCTTTGCTATCGATTATGTCTCTGTGTGTGTGTCTGTGTGTTTTTCTTAATTCCCTGTCGCCTCTCCTCCGGTTCTGTTCTCCCCACGCTGGGCGCTGGGCACGTCAAACCATTGGAAAGTAAATTGTAGGTGTCATGTCACTCCACCCTAAATGCTTCAGTATGGATCTTACAAGAACAAAAACATTGGCCTTTGTAATCCCAATGCTATTATCACACCCAAGGATAATAACATTGATATGTTAAAGGAAAATTTTCAAGAAGGTAAAATTATGACTCTGATCCAGTTACAAACGTGTGAAAGATCTAACTCATGATTAATGAGGAAACTATAAGATGTCACGACCAGCTCAAAACAGAATCCAGAGAACAGACACATTTGTAGATGAGGATTGTAGAAAGGAATAAGCAAATGGAAGCAAAGCTGGCTTCTTCCAGTTGAGTCTCTGGGCATGGGTTATTCTGCATCACTATCTGTTAGCCTCAAATTAATGAGCTGTAAAATAGCTCAAAGGCAGCGAAAACTGCAAAGGCCTTGTAGAATCAGAATTAGGTAGACCTGAGGGGTGTGCTCCAGACCAAGGGTGGGCAAACTTTCTCTATAAAGAGCAGCTAGGAAATATTTTAGTTTTGCAAGCCATAAGGTGTATGTTACAACTACTCAACTCTGCTGTCGAACATGAAAGTAACTGTGTTCAAGCCCCAAGAAGGAATAAATATAACTTTGTGCCAATACAACTTTACTGATAAACACAGGTGGCAGGCCATATCTAGCCCACTGGCTATAGTTTGCTGACATTGCTCGAAAGAATGCAAAGTTTTCCGCTGAAGCATAAAATTTCTCCCCAACAGATATAAAAATCAGATGCTTTTATGAGTTGAATTGTGTCCCCCCTCAAAATTTATGTGTTGAAGTCTTAACTCTCCAGTACCTCAGAAAGTGACTGACTGTATTTGCAGACAGGGCCTTTAAAGAGGTCATAACATAAAATGAGGTCATTAGGAAGACCCCAATCTAATGTGACTCATGTCCTTATAACAAGAGGCACAAAGGGAAGACCATGTGAAGACACAGGGAGAAGACGGCCATCTGTAAGGGAAAAGGAGAGGCCTCAGAAGACATCATGGGTAAGTAAATTTCTGCTATTTCAGTGTGTAGTTCCTCGTTGTGGCAGCAGAAGAGACTAACACAGACATCCTTTACTTTTGAAAAGATGGCTATCTAATCATGAGACAAATGAGTAGGACAGACCAATTTCTCCCTCAAGGAGCCTTGTCAAATGCAGTTACCTTCAAAAAGCACTTGAAAGTGGTGGTGAGAGAAATTTTTTATTACCGTACAAGTTTAGAAACTATAGCAAACCAGAATCCATCTTCAAATTCCACTACCTTCTCAGTACGTGCAAGCTCTTGGGACGTCCCGCAGCAGCATCTGTTCATTTATCTTTGGGTAAAGGAAAAAGTCATTGGGGTCCAGATCAGGTGAATAGGGAGGGTGTTCCAATACCGGTATTTGTGTACTGGCTACAAACTCCCTCACAGACAGTGCTCTGTGAGCTGGTGCATTGTCATGATGCAAGAGCCACGAGTTGTTGGCGAAAAGTTCAGGGCATTTTTGTCTAACTTTTTTATGCAGCCTTTTCAGCACTTCCAAATAGTCAATTTGGTTGACTGTCCAGTTTGTACAAATTCATAATGAACAATCCCTCTGATATCAAAAAGGGTTAGCGACATTTGGACTGACAGAACTTTTTTTGTCGTGGAGCATTGCCTGACTTCCATCATGCACTTTGACACTTTGTTTCAGGTCATGTTCATACACCCATGTTTCATCACCAGTGATAACATGGCCCAAAACATCATCTTGCCTCTCCAGGCAAACTTCAACTTTCCTTTGCTTTTGTTCATCAGTGAGCTCCCTTGGGACCATTTTTGCACACATCTTTCTCATGCCAAGATTTTCAGTTAAGATTTTCCTGTTTCTCTATCACTGTTTACTTGGTCTGCTATGCTTCTCAGTCAGCCAACAATTTTGATGCACAATTCAATGAATTTTTGCAATGTTTTCATCAGTTCTACTTGTTACTGGCCGCCTTGAACTCTCTTCATCAGTGACACTTTCTCTCCCCTCAGAAAAACATTTAATCCGTGTGTACACAGTTGTTTTCTTCATAACATTATCTCCATAAACTTGGACTAACACATCCCTGATCTCACTTCCACTCTTACCAAGTTTAACAAGAAATTTAATGTTTGTTCATTATTCTAATTCAAGCTCCCACATTCTCGTGACGGCACACAAAAACATGCAACAACAATAAAGAACGCCACTCAGCAAGACACCACCACATGTCGACACGAGCACAGCTGTGAGACACAGATATACCAAAGGTATGAGACCTTACCGAGCTGTTTGTACAGTGCTGCCAGTGTAAGCCACAGTGGCAAGTTCGCAAACTTAATCGTCAGACCTCCTAAGTGTGTTCCAGGCAGGGGCAAGAGGGGGACTGCTGTGCCCAGACCTGTAATGCAAAGTAGGACCCGAGGGGCCAGCCTGCTCAGAGCTGGGTGCTTATGTTGCCGTCAAACCAAGGCTGATCCTAAAGAAGGATCATTACCTGTTTCCAGAAGAATCTGAGGCCTTGAGTATCTGATTGTACAATAAGGAATGGAATTCCGAACCCCTGTTCCTCAGTGTCTTCCACCAGGGTCCCGTGATCACCTCCCACCAGAATTTGAGTGCGTTCTTTCCATGAATTAAATTTTACGTCAAAGGTTAAAAACCGGGATGGTGAGCGTAATGCCAGTCCTACGCCACCAGATGGCGCGCGGAATCCACAGTGCACGCGGCGGGCCTTTGCTCTCAGCTCTGGGCCAGGCACACAGTAACTGTGTTCCTGTGTGTGTCCCCTCTTAACCGAGCACCGGGCGTTAGTTCAGCTACAATGAGCATGTGAAACACCACATACACAGCTGTGCTCCTCCTCTGCTGTCCCTCCTGAGGACTCGTCAGCAGTATTTCCCCTGAGCTGAAGTTTCGGAGGCCACTCTCTTCCTCAACGTTTGTTTTCATTGCAACTAGAGATGGGGAGCATTTTGCTTCCATTTTGAAGCCCGCCATCCTGATGAAATAGAATTGTTAGGAAAATCTCAAGGATTGCTCATTAGGGCAACCACATTTCTGGCATGAAAACAAGCTCTGCAGACACTGTGTTAGTCTGCTATTCTGACTGCTGGCACCGTGGGTGTAAGACTTTTACGTAATCCCAAACCTCAGCCCCAAGAGTTAATGGTGTTACTCACACCACTGGGGCATGAAAGAAAGACTTGCATTTGGGGTGGTTATTGCTTGCCCAGAGCGTTGGAATGAGCCATGAGGCTGAAGGCCAAGGGACTGGGCCACCCATGCAGTGAAATAATCCCCCAGAAATGCAGTGCCCTGAGTGGAAATGAAAGCGAAGCAAACAGTCATTCCAGGGCATTTACTAAGTAGTACTGACTCAGTCTAAAGTTTGCTAGACTCCCAACACTGCAAGGCTCTGATTTGGGATGTATACATAGATAAAACCAGGAAATGATTGAAATCAAGCAATTGGAACACTATTTTTGTCAAGCTCTGCTGTCAGCAGTGAGCCCTTTTCTTATTTTCAATTCCAATGAATAATTAATAACCTAGTTTTTGAGTCGAAAGTACATTTCAGTGGATGGGTGATGCTTTCAGAAGGGCCTCTGAGAGTTACTGTTTATTTCCTTCTTTGTTTCTCTTTCTCAAGTAGGACCCTGGAAGTGAAGAAGCAATATTCAAATATATTATGACCTACATTTTTGACCCATCATGCACTAGTGTAAATAAAGCAAAGCAGAATCTAATATTTACGTTGGCACCTCTTACTATGCCAGGCACTCCGTTTCATGTTTTGTAAGTACTTTCTCCTCACAGCAATAATTTGGTGGTTGGCATTGGCCCAGGTTTCCAGATGAGAAACTTGGGCTCAGAGCGGTTAAGTAGCTTGCCCAAAGCCACACAGCTAGTAATCGTGAGAGCTACGAGTTGGAACCAGGAATATCTGACTTCAAAGCCTGAGTTCAATCTCCTTCATAAAGACACTTCATAGACTCTGAGAAGCTCCAAGTTGGGAGGAACCTGGGAGGTCATTTAGATGAACCTTCTAGTCTAGACAATGTAGGAATCCCTTTTCCAGCATTTTCCATAACTTGAAAGTCAAACAAGCACATATGTGCCGGAAATCAAAAGCTGATAAGAAGAAATAAGAATAAGACTTCAGAATACAGAGGCCTAAAATAAATATAAATGTAATAGATTAGTTTCAATATTCTTTAAAAATTGAATATAGTATATATGCTGGTGTGAGTGGGCTGGCGAGACTATTCAGAAGTCATGTGTACTGTAATGAAAAGCCATTCAAAGGAATGCTGCTATCTCACCCCCACCCGCTCTGCCCGCACAGGTCCCAGAATGATTAAGTTGTGGTATAAAGCTCCCTCTCAATACTGGATAAAGTTCACTAAGTCGGGTGAGGGCAGGGGATCGGCCTCAGGCCACACAAGTTGGTGGTACAGCTAGAAATAGAAGGCAGTGCTGTGTGTCTCGGTTGTGCCTCAGCACTGCTTGTCCTTGCCACCTCACACGTCTCGTCATGACTAGCTGTGTGTGAATTTGGCGAGGAAACCCAAAACCAGGTTTCAGTTTTCATTACATACCGGAAACTTGGCCTGAGATCACTGCACAGTTCACTGTGGTTTCTGCCCCGCGTCCACCCCGACTGATGCCAGGGTGGATTTATGGGTCTGAGCAGGAACCAGGTACAATTGCTGTGTTCCAGGTGCCCGCTGGCCTGGCCTGACACGGAGAAAGCTGGATTCATTGTGGAAATCACAGCTGCCTCCTCCTCTCAGTGCCCGTCAGCATGGCCAGGGCTGGGGTGGGGGGTGAGAGAAAAGAAGGGATGGTTTGGGAAGCGTGCGTATTCATTTGTAAATGGAGTTATGGAAGTTGCCAGTAAGATTTACGTCGGTAATTAAGTGGTAATGGCTGTGTAAAGCTGCTCCAGTCGGAATTCCTGTAAAATACTAAGGGACTGAGGCCCCTCTGAGAAATGTCTGATGGTTTAGTATTTTCAGAAACAATTTAGTTTTCTGTAGTACTTTATATTCACTAACTGGTAACCCCTCAATGCACTCTTATAAGGCAAGGCACTGGCCTAGCCTGTTTGTGCACCCCCAGATTTTGGTCTACATACAGAGCATAGGTTACTAGATCATCCGCCTCCTGCCCCGGCTTTTCGGAAAGAGGACACGATGTTCCTCAAGTGGCACGGCCAACTAGAGATTGTTTTGTTTTGTTTTCAAACATTAAGATCCTCTGTACGACCAGCTTGAAGTGATGCTGTTAACTTGAAGGAACCTGGGGGAATCATGAGGAAACTGAAAAGACCATCCAAAGGTCTTGCAAGGATTCAAATTCAAACCACTATGTAGAAAAGTCAGAGCTCTTTGCCCTTGCTGCCTGGCAATGGTGGCCAAATACACATGAGGCTGGGGAGGAGGAATAGGAGAAAAGCAAAGGCCTGGTCAAGTCCAAACTGGATAGTTAGTACTTGATTAGTTAATAGCTGCCTTGCATCTAAATAGATCGTTTTATGTTCAGAGAGAAGGAGGGACTTGCTTATCTGTAGACGTGCACGTAATGAAGTATAGCTCCCAGAAAGTAATGGGCTACGGTTCCCTTTTCTCCTGTCCCTTAATGGCAGAAGTCTGGATGAGTACTCAGTCCCAGGACTGAGGGTGTTGGAAACACACCCTAAGCCAGTCTCCACTTTTTTGGACGTTCAACGTGCAGCTTGATAATGGAAGCACGTAATACTCAGCTTTTCTTCACGTCTGTCCCTTTTGGAGGCTTTAAAGCACCCTCTCATTTCTTTGGTCCTATTGGAGAGGGCTTGAGGGCGTGTATCTGAGCTGAGACAGGGACTACGGGGCTGGTTTGGAGTGGTGGCTCACCTTGACTCAGCGGGACGGGGAAAAAGCTGACTTTTCTCTTGGCGTCTTCATGATTGGTGTCTCTGCTGTTGTCTATAAACACACTTCCAGTGCAGGGACTCAGTGAGGCACAAGGCACCTAGGTAGCCCATCTCTGTCTTTTTTGGGGGGGTGGTTCCTGGCTGGGAATCAAACCCAGGCCGCAGCATTGAGAGCGCCGAAGCCTTAGCCACTACACCACCAGGGAACTCTCCGCATCTCTGCCTTGTTGGGAGAGGAAAGAGTGAAACAAGAGGCCCAACCAGGCATTCGGAGAGGCCTGTCTGGATGCTGTTGCCAGGAAAGTTCAAAGAGAAGAGGAGCTGGTCCTTCCAGGTCATGAAATCTATGGCTGAGGTCACAGGACAAAGGAGAAGGGGGCCCAGGCGTCAGCGCTCAGATGGGGTCACGTGGATACCCTGCCAATTTGGGGTGTCACTGGGACAGGAGAATCAGAGGGCTAAGTGCCAAAGTAAGGAGTTCCAAGTGCACTCATTTCATCAAGAGGGAACGTTACTGTCCTCAAAATATGAAAATAAAACAATCTAAATAAATACATCTTTAATCACAACTCTGGAAGCGTAGCATGCTAATGTATAATACCAACCCCAACTGACCTCAGTTCGCGTAGGGTCATCGGTTCACGCAGAAGGTGCTGTGGTCCCTGGCCTAGACTCTAAGCCACCTGAGGCCATGTTGCGCCTTAGGCTCCTGTGCTATGGAGCGCATTTCTAGGCATTAGGTGGTGCTGGCAGCAACACTGACAGTCTGTCAGCTGTTTGGAAGGGACCACGCTGCTGCAGGCTGCCCACCTTCCCCTTTGGAGCCCCAGAGAGGTTCATGGGAACAGAGCAGGAGCCCCGAGACCTGCCAACCAGCAGACCCGCACAGACAGCAATGTTCACAAACACCTCAGGAAGCAGTGGGTCTGCCTACTGCAGGAGATAGGAGTTCCTGTCTCGCCAGTACCAGGACAGAAAGCTGCAGCCCTCACCTCAGCCAGAGAGCTGTCTGAGCCTCTTTTCTATCCTCTGGTTTAGTCTCACGAAGGGAGCTAGGCAGGCCAGATGGGTGCTCCCTTGGGCCACCCGACATTGGGTCAAGCTGGGCCATGTGACAGAGGAGCTTCATGGCCAGGGCAGCCAATTAGGACCTTTGTCAAGAGGAGACAAAATCTTGCCTGGGAAGAAAAGAGCACGTCTCAGTGGAGAGGTCAGGACAGAGCAGAGCAGGCCGGGGTCGTCAGAAATGTCAGCCTGGAGAAGACGAGGGGCCCCTCGCCAGATGTGACTGGAATAAGAACACACTAAACATTAAATCCCAAGGTGTTCTGGTATGCTGAAATTAAAATAGCATTTTTTCCTAGATTTTTCTGTCACTGGGGTTCTAAATACATTCACTGAAGCTGGACTTTCGTTTTCTGCCCCCTTCCCTCCCTCTCTCCCTCTCTTTTTCCATTTCTTTCTGCCTTCCTCCCTTTCTTCCTCTTTCTTTGTGTTCTTGGTTGCTATGTCTTTATGCAAGAGCATAAGCAACCGATTTGGGCTCTCAACTTATGGAAAATGCTGGAAAAGGGATTCCTGCATTATCTAGAGTAGCAGTCCCCAACCTTTTGGGGACCAGGGCCTAGTTTCGTGGAAGACAGTTTTTCCACGGACAGGAGGTAGGTATGGTTTCGGGATGATTCAAGTGCATCACATTTATTGTGCACTTTATTTCTATTATTATTACATTGTAATATATAACGAAATAATTATACAACTAATCTAATGCCACTGCTGATCTGACAGGAGGAGAGGCCCAGGCGGTAACACCAGCGATGGGGAGCGGCTGTAAATACATATGAAGCTGCACTCACTTACCCACTGCTCACCTTCTGCGGTGCAGCCTGGCTTCTAGCAGGCTGTGGACAAATACCAGTTTGTGGCCTGGGGGTTTGGGGACCCCTGGTTTAGAGGGTTCATCCAAATGACCTCCCAGATCCGTCCCAACTTGGAGGTTCTGAGAGTTTACAGAATGCTTTGACGAAGGAGGCAAAACCCAGGCTTCGCAGTCAGACATTCCTGGTTCTAACTCCTAGGTCTCACTATTGCTAGCTGTGGGACTTTGGGCAAGGCACGTAACCTCTTGGAGCCCAGGTTTCTCATTTGAAAATTGGGCCAATGCCAGCCACCAAATGATTGCTGAGCTGATTGAATGAGAAAGTTGTTTCTAAAATTTACAGCAAGGATGGAAATGGAAGGGGTCAGAAAACCTGCTGTTGGGGAGGCTGGGAGGCATCCGCCTGGAGGGAAGAGGGGACTGCAGGGCAGGGCCTGCATGAGGACCGAAGGCGTGACTGGCAAGGTGCCCAGGGGACACGGTCCTGTCCACCAGAGGGGCTGCTCAGGCTGCTCGCTTCCCCAGGACGGCTCTGCTTCTCTTCTCCCTGCCCTTCTGTGCCCCTGGATGCTTGTGGACAAGCCAGGTCTCTACCTGGGATGCTGCCCCCGCTGTGCCATCCTTCTGAAGTCATATGCTGCCACACGATGGTTTCTCCTAGGCTTTGCTCCCTCTGGTTTGACTGGATTTATCCTGCCCCATTGGATTTCCAGCTGCTGTTTCTTTTTATTCACTTATTCATTTACTCCACAGACATTTCGGGGGTCTGCAGGGTGCAGGCTTTGTGCTAGGGCTCTGGGGATCTCAGAACTTGTGTCTGGGCACAGAAAATCAGTCCCACGCACTTGCCCCCAGGTAGGGCCCTTGTTAGAACTCTGTTGTAACTGGCCCGCTGAGGGGAGATGGGGTTGGGCTAAAGCACTCTGGGCTTTGATCTGAAATCGTCCTGCCCTTGAGGTGAATGCTGTCCCCTCAGAGTGTGACCCATAGCACCTCCTAGGACCCCAGCCCATGCAGAGGCTTGGCAGGAGGCTGGCTACCCCCCTTACTTCCCAGAGGCAAAAACAAACAAAACCCTGTCAGAGATGTGATGGGACAATCACATGTACAGGGAATTAGCCCTGTCAATCATCAAACAGTAAGTGACAGTTCTATTGACTGTCAAAATAGCAACTGGCTGAAAAAGTTCCTGAGGCCTGGGAGAGGATGAACAGGACACCCCATTGTCCCAGGTTAGGAGAAGCTACCTGTCCTGCGCAGGGAGGGGCCGAGTCACCTGAAGCAGTCAGAGCCGGGACCTCTCAGCCGCATGCCCTGGAAGAAAACGTGGAACTCCGGGAGTTCTAAAGCAGCCCCTGGCGGTTCCTCTCCCTGCCTCCAGGGGAATAGTTCACTAAAACACTGTTGCCAAATGCATACAAAACACACACACACACATGTGAGAGCGTGGTCACGGCACTCGGCAAATGCACACAGTCGTTTCCACTGTGCGGACGTGTCAGTGAATTTGTCCAGTTTGCAAACATTTTCCTACCTGTAGGTTAGTTTTCCTAGGTTATTGAAAAGAGTATTTTCGTAATGAAACAGATGGACACATTGTGGAGTGGAATGCAAAATTTCCATGGATAAAACGTATATTTTCAAAGAAACGTCGTGCTTCTGACCTGAGATGTATTGACATCTTCTAAGCCCAGACATCCCTAGGCCGCACTGTGAGGGTCACTCACTGACTTCGTTCCCATCTTGGAAGGAGGAGGACTGTCCTGCTGGAACAAGGCTCTCTGATGTAGGGACAGGGCAGAGAGGACAGACTGACGTCAAGCTCTGGGTGGCCCAGTGACAACCAAGAGCTCCTCACCAGGAGCAGGCTGGACTCCAGGTAGCCTGTGGGGCTGGAGCAGCAGACCCCTGACAGGCTGAGAGGTTCTTCTAGGGAAGTTGGAGGAGGGTTAGAGACAAGGCAGGGAAGGGGAGAGGCAGAGTCCCCAGAACAGCAGCCCTCAGTTAACTCACAATCAAACTGAGCAGTTGCTCGCCAAGCCACCGATGCACGCTTCAGAACCATAGAGCATTGGAGCTCGAAATATTCTAGTCTGATCCCCTCCTTTTACATTTGGGGAAGCTGAAGTTCAAAGCAGTGAAAGGACTTGCAGGAGCTCATGTCCCTCGTTAGTGCCAGATTAGTATTTTTAATATCAATAATATTATCAAAATTGTTAATAAAGTTGCAATATAGATCAGCATGACAGTTGAACCAGAACGCATTATTCCACTGAAATAAAATAGATATGGAAGTATAATTGCAAAAAGGATGAAAAGCAAAAACATGAAAGGAAAAACAGGGGCAAAAGTCAGGTCAGCATTTTGACCCAAAAAGCAAATGAGCTTGTTGTCCCCACACTGGTTTGTGGGATTCGAGGTGATTAGACGTAGTGTGAGCTCTGTGTATTTTTTGACCACACAGGACTCAGGATTCCTGGCATAATCCCTGGCACCATCTTAAGTAAAAACAACAACCAAAAAACATTACCACCACTTGAATTTGCACTGCCTGACTTATTTGCCTGAAAACTGGAAACTTTATGTCATCACAAAGATGCGAGTGAGAGCTCTAAATGCCGAAACCAGCATGCGGAAAGGCCTTCTAAGCGAGGGGGCTGGAAGAGTGGGCCAGGGCCCCCAAGGACATGGACAGCCTGCTGGGGAAAGCCATGGGCTGTGTTCCACTGGCTCCAGATGCTCCTCAGTGGCTCCAAAGCTGCCTCCACCTCTGCCCCAAATCCTCAACTAGGTGCTCAGTTTGACTGAGCAATGAGAAAAATAAAAGTTCTAGTTCTGAAACGTCCTTTTAATTATCCCAGGGACAGCCTTCTTGTCAATCTCCCGTTAATTAATCAGAAGTGATTCTGTAGAGAAACACACGGTGAAATGATTCATCTGACATGACTTCCTCCGTTTTTCATCCAACGGAAGCAGTGCCAAAAGTCTAGCAGTTGGGAGAAAACTAAACCGAATGCTCTGTGAACACACAGATGTCCTGAGTCCCCAGCAGATGCCAGGGACAAGTACAGGCGCTTGGTAAGGTCTATGTACCTTCCCTTTTCCCACATATTTATAGTGAATCATGGATTTTATGAAAAAATTCTAATAACGACTGAAAAACATCTTAACACATTGCGTACCGCATAGAAATCTCTAAGACACATGCCAGGGACCGCACGTTTTTGGGCAAACTGCATGTTAATCATCATTTAAATCCTCATAACTACAGATCATAATGTGCTTTAGGTGTTGTTTTTCAATAATTATAACATTCTTATTTACAAAAACAGTTAAATAAACAACTAATTAAACAATTAAAGTTCCTAGTACTTTTTTAACGTATGGTACTGTGCAAAACATTTTTCCTCTATGAAGAGGGACCAAACAAAATTTACGTAAGTATCTAGATTTGCTCCTTTGTCCATGGGCAGCACAAACTCTGCAGGCTCTCGTAGGAAATTTTTTCTTTCCACTCACTGGAATACATGTAGGTTTATGCTGCTTTTATCACCTGACAACCTTTTGGGTGGATCTTTACGAGGTGCTCTCCTTGCACCCCCGGGGGAAGGGCTGGACAGATTTGTCTCTGGTTCCGGAGAGCCATCATCTTTTCTTGTTTGACCCAATCAGAATAATTAGGCCAAGGAATTTCTTGACGTCCTTCTGTGTAACTGGAGACCACTTCAGTGTTCTAGATGGTGTTTTGCGTTTCATTGTGGTTTGATCGTGATAGTTGGACAGCTCTTTGCACAACATCTCAAACAATTCATCACCAAAAAAGAGATTGGTCACAGAGGGTACAGAGTCACACTGAGACGGAAATGTAGTGACCCCAGCATGACCTTCAAACATTTGTAAGCGTGGTGGTGTGTCAATTTCAGACCAACAATTATCAGTAGCTTCTTCAGTGTCGGAATCACTCAAAAGCACCGCCACCTTGCGCTTCCTTACAGGTCTAATCATTTCACTGTCAGTAGAATCAGTAGAATCGTCTCTGGAATCGTCAAAACAGTCATCCACATCTTCGATCTCACTAGGAATATCTGATAAATTATCATTAAATACTTCTGGAAGCACCCCTAACTTGAAGATGAAGACTATTCAAATGACCAAAATACAATGTAACTGCAATGCTTTATGGGTCCGTGCAATTATATAGTTTTTTGTAGATTGACCTGCACGGTTTTCACCAGTGAGATTGCTTCATTCGATGTAGACAAGACAGTGTGTTGACATGTAAGGTCCATAATGGATGGCGTGAGAAACACGAGAAAACTCGTGAGCAGTTCTCAACAGATGGTGCAAGAAACACGAGAAAACTTGTGAGCGGTCCACTATGTGTTAACAACTAATCACTAAAATTGTGAGAAGACAAAAGTTTTACTTACGTATTTAAAATACTTAAAATGCTATAAATTATAGATGCTTAAATTATAAGCCTTAAAATATATATATAGGAGACTTTTAAAAATAAATAAAAATTTACTATCATGTTATTACACCACCACTCAATTATTATCAATTCATGTCATCTTATTATAATCTATGCTAATTATGTTATCTTAATTATGGATATAGATTATCTTACTGTTCCTAATACTTCAGGTTTTTTTCTCCTCTGCCTTGAGTGTATCCAAGATATGCATGCATTACTAGTAGGTGCTGAAATGCAAAAAACACTTTTAAAACACTGCAAATAAAACACATGATTTTAAAATTTATTTTCAGTTACAATCTAGGTATTATTAAATAAAGAAATAAAAATAGAAAAAGTAGAAAAATTTTTTACCACATAATGCGACCTTCACAGAGTTAAAGATACATATGAGGTATGGTTTAAAAAAAAGTATGGTGAATATTTAAATGAAAATTTATTGCAGTAAAAGACACATTGCCATTAATCCCCCTCAAAATACTCCCCCTCACGTTGAACACACTTGTCCCACTCTTCTTGCCACTTTCTGAAGCAGTTCTGGAAGTCCTCTTTCATGAGTGTTGTTAGTTGCACTATAGTGGTTGCCTTGATGTCCTGAATAAATTCAGGTCACACGTCGCTTCTGGGATGGCAATTTCTGTCAAATAAAAACATGACAGTGTGTTCTCATCCACCTTAGTCACCAGATCTGGCTCTTCCCCAAAGTCAAAATGACCATGAAAGGTAAACGTTTTGAATTGATTCAGGACATCGAGGCAGCCATGACAGTGCAACTAAAGACACTCTCAAAAAGAGGACTTCTAGAACTGCTTCAGAAAGTGGCAAGAACAATGACATAAGTGTGTTTAAAGCGAGGCAGAGTATTTTGAGGGGGATTCATGGCAAAGTGTGTTTTTTTGTAATATATATTTTTTAATTTAAACATTCACCGTATTTTTTTATCACACCTCATATACATATGAGAGGGGATCCCCCCCGCAAAAAAACAGAATTATCTTTCTTTTATGTGAGAGGGATTGTGCACTCAGAATTTGTTCCTCCAGGTCAAATGGTCAACAAAGTTTTTATTTGGAAGTTTTGAGAAGGTTGCTTCACGATTTGTGGAAGAAATGTCCCTAATGCCAAACAGATAACTGCTTCTTCCACTATGACAACATACCTGCCCATAGCGTGCTGAGTGTTCGGCAGTTTTTTACCAAAAACAGTATGACCCTTGTGCCCCATCCCCTCTATTCACCCCATCTCTCCCCAAGTGACTTTTTTTGTTTCCCCAGATGAAAAAAGTCTTCAAAAGGAAACATTTTGCCGATGTGGAAGAGGTGAAACAGAAAACAGCAGAAGCACTAAAAGGCATCAAAATCTATAAGTACGAAAACTGCTTTGGAAAAAATGTCTTGATATCTATATTGCATCAAATGACGAGTATTCTGAAGGTGACTGAATTTAAACATGTCAGAATAAATTCACAAGTTTTTATAAATTCATTTTGGGGGGGACCCCTCTTGCACATTTGCTCATATATATCTTTTTCTAATTGACTTCAATTAGATCAACAACTGTGAGGCAGAGATAAAAGGTAACAAAAGTTGTTTTTAACTTTATTGAGGTATAACTTATAAAGTTGCAATATATTTAAAGTGTACAATGTGATAATTTGATATACATATATGAGGTCTGTCCAGAAAGTATCCAGCCATGTAATATGAAAAATAGAGCCATTTATTGAAGAAGATACAAAATACAAGAAATATTGTACATAGAACAATGATGCCTCAGTCTCCCTCAAAGTAGGTCACTTGAGACCTCACACAGTTCTCCCAGTGTCTCTTGCACGAGAGGTCTTCCAAAATGTGGATCGCTTTCAATAGGTTCTTGACCATCTTTGAAGCATTTGTGCCACACTTTGAGTTGTGCAGCACTCATTGCATCACCCCCAAAAGCCTTACGAATCATCCAAATAGTTTCCACAGAGGAATGTTCAAGCTTAATGCATAATTTGATGCAGATTTGTTGCTCTACAAGCGCAGTCATTTTAAATGTGATGGCTACCCAGTACACATTTTCACTCAAAGGCATCTAGCGCCCCCACCGACTAGACAGTGAAGTTGTCATTGTTCATGTACGAGCATTCCAGTCCACTCTGCAGGCTACATCGATATCACACAAGCCGCCTTCCTTCTATTGACAATGGCTGGATTTTTTCTGGACAGACCTCATACATTATGAAAGGATTCCCACAACTGATTTAATTGACACATCCATCGCCTCATTTGTGTATGTATGTATGCATTATATATAGGTATTGGTGAGAACATGTAATTTTTTTTTTTTTTTTTTTTTTTTTTTTTTTTTTTTTTTTTTTTTTTTTTTTTTTTTTTTTTTTTTTTTTTTTTTTTTTTTTTTTTTTTTTTTTTTTTTTTTTTTTTTTTTTTTTTTTTGCTTTTTGGTATGTGGGTAGCTCCCTGGCTGGGAATTGAACCCAGGCCGCAGCGCTGACAGCGCCAACACCGAAGCCTTAAGCCACTACACCATCAGGGAACTCCTGAGAACATGTAAATTTTACTCTCAGAAAATTTCAATTGTTATACACTATTATCAACGATAGTCACCATGATACACATTAGACCCTCAGACCTTATTCATCTTATAACTAAAAGTGTGTACCCTTTTCTCAACCGCTCCCTATTCTCCCTAGCCTCCAACCACTGGCAACCACCATTCTACTCTCTGCTTCTATGAGTTTGACTTTTTTTTAGATTTCACATATAAGTGATCCCACATCCCCTTTTTGGACTCAGTCTGTGCCTTAAAAGATTATTTTTGTCATAAAGGAAGAAGTAAAATTGTCTATGTTCCACATGACATAATATAGAAAACTCTAAGACTCCACCAGAAAACTGTTAGAACTAATAAACAAATTCAGTGAAGTTGCAGAATACAAAATCAATACTGTTTTGATTACTATAGCTTTGTAATATAGTTTGAAATAAGAAAGTGTGATGCCTCCGACTTTGTTCTTCTTTCTCAAGATTGCTTTGGCTATTTGGGGTCTTTTGTGGTTCCATACAGATTTTAGGATTGTTGGTCCTATTTCTGTGAAAAATGCTGTTGGAATTTTGATAGGGCTTGAATTGTATATCGCTTTGGGTAGTATGGACATTTTAAAAGTATTAATTCTTCCAATTTATAAGCATGAAATATCTTTCCATTTATTTGTGTCTTATTTAATTTCTTTAATCAATGTCTTATAGTTTTCAGTGTATAGATCGTTCACCTTTTGGTTAAATTTATTTATAAGTATTTTCTTCTTTTTGATGCTTATTGTAAATGGCATTGTTCTCTTAATTTCTCTCTCTGACAGTTCATTGTGTATAGAAATACAATTGATTTTTGTATATTGGTTTTGTACCCTGCAACTTTACTGAATTTGTTTATTAATTCTAACAGTTTCTTAGTAGAGTCTCAGGGCTTTCTCTGTCATGTCATGTGCAAACAGAGACAGTTTTACTTCTTCCTTTCTGACAACAATATTCTTTTAATGCACAGGCTGATGCCAAAGAAAGGACATGGGTGAAAGAGCGTGAAGCTGTGCCCACATTGTAAGACTAAAAATACATTGCCCCTTAACCACAGTTGGGTGCTGGGTGAACTGAGTTTCAGGAACATTTAAAACAGAAGATTTCATCAGTCATTCAAAGACTTGGATTTTAAATGCAATTACTGTATATAATTAGCTGTTTCATCTTCAGTGCCAGTGAATTTGGAATTTAATCTTTGATTGCACAGAAGAGAATACTAAGCAGCCTACTCCATAAACGGGTGGGTGTAGTTGTTTACTGGTGGCTGGATAATGTGGCCAAATTCCTTACAGCCTCCATAGACAAATGTTAGAGAGAAATGGGTGGAGACAAGGCAGAGGCTGTTATGAGATACTTGGTATCTTTGAGGTCCCATTAAAGACAGTTCAAATGTCCTCTCTTTGAAGATTTCTCCACCCCTTAGCCCATGGTGGGTAGAACCAATCGCCCCCACTCCAAATACAGCACCTGCCACAGCTACCCAACTGTCTCCATCTCTGCTTTTCTTATAGGGCTATGAGCTCCTTGAGGGCAGGGGCCATGTGTTACTAAACTCTGTGCTTCCATCACAGAGCACAGTGCCTGACCCACCACAGCATTCAACAATGAATGAATGACCAAGCCACCAATTAAAATCAGCAAGACCCAGATTTACAAAAGTAAGCAGTTTATTTAAGTAGTTGTTTGTTATTTAAGTAGTATATTTGTTATTTAAGTAGTTCTTTCCCTAAAGAAAAATGAACCACTTAAATCATATTTATTTACCAGTACTTTCCCAAGATAAACATGCAGCAACCCCCCCCCCTTTTTTTTTTGTAGTTTTGTTGGTGGCCTACCAGTTCTCTAGCCAAACACCCATAATCACCATAAGAGAATTCATGGAGTCCTAGATTTTCTGTGACTCAGCTTCATCAGCAGGCTTCCTGGAGGACATCTGTTTTTAGCAAAGACCGGCGTGGTCATGAGGCGGGGGTTTCTGAAGAGAAATGCAGCCCCAATCCTCAAATTCAGATTACCAATAAGTGACTTGATCACAATATTTAAAATATTTAAATATATATATAAAAAGGCATGTCATCAAGTTCAAGTAAAGCTTCATATATTAACCTTAGTTCTAGTTTTGGTTTATGATATATCCATGGACTTTTTCAGTCATTACTGGACTGTAAGCTTCCTAAAGATAAAAAATGTGTCTGTGTTGTTCCCTGAACAGTGCCTGGACCACAGAATGTGCTCAAAAAGACTTTATGAGGGATTCGGTTTATATGTGTGGTAGCCACTGAGATGGACTTTTGCTATTAAAAAATTGTGAGCTACTTACTTTCTAGAAAAAATTTTTCAATAAACCAGCCATGAAAAGAGCATAGATATCAGAGGCATGAAAAGGTTTAAGGTTTTATTGTAATGATTTTTATATCTAAAAGAGTAAAAGGAGTTCCCTGGTGGTGTAGTGACTTCAGGCTTCAGTGCTGGCGTTGTCAACGCTGCGGCCTGGGTTCGATTCCCAGTCAGGGAGCTACCCATATACCAAAAAGCAAAGAAAAAATAAATAAATAAAATAAATAAAAGAGTAAAAAACCAGCAAACAAAAAATTACACCTTAACATCTATAGAAAAAACTAGGCAAGAAAATTCCCCCTCAAAACCTGTCCCAGGTAAGGTCTTCCCTTGGAACCACAGGAAATGCAGGTGCACCTGTCAGAGCATCATGGCAGACCCCAGCTCACTCTGGAAGTCATGGCCAAATCTGCATTAGTATGACAGAGACACCAGAAGCAAAGCTGCAGCTGATGGTAAAATTGGGAATAGATAACCATACACTTTTGCATGTACGCATGCATCTGTGTGTACGCATAGTTTGTATGTATGCATATGTCTGCATGTGTGCATACACCTGCATCTATGAATACTTCTGTGTGTATGCGTATGTCTGTGTGTACGCATATGTTTGTGTATACAAACATGTCTGTGTGTACAGATACATCTGTATGGATACATTTGTGTGTAAACACACGTCTGTGTGTGCACATATGTCTGTGTGTATACATACATTTGTGTGTACAGAAACGTCTGTGTGTATGCCTATAAGGTCTGACAATTAATTTCGCGAACTCATCCTAGAAAAAGTGCTACATACCTCATTGCTGAATATCACTATGGTCACTTTTGAAGTACTCCCCTTGGAAAGCTGTGCACTGACACCAGCGCCTAGTTCATCCTTCAAAGCAATTTTGGAATTCTTCTGGAATGGCCATCGGAGCTGTCTTTGTATGACCCTTGATGTTCTGAATGTCTTTCTTTCAATATTTCCTTTATCTTTGGGTAAAGGAAAAAGTCATTGGGGATCACATCAGGTGAGTAGGGAGGGTGTTCCAATATGATTATTTGCATACTAGCTAAAAACTCCCTCACAGTGTGTCCTGTGAGCTGGTGCTTTATCGTAATGTAAGAGCCATGAGTTGTTGGTGAAAAGTTCAGGTTGTTTTTTTTAATTTTTTCATGCAGCCTTTTCAGCACTTCCAAATAGTAAACTTGGTTGGCTGTCCAGTTGATACAAGATTATAATGAACAATCCCTCTGATATAAAAAAAGATTAGCAACATTGTTTGGACTCTTGATTTGGACCGATGGAACTTTTTTGGTTGAGTAGAATTGGCTGACTTTTGTTGTGCACTTTGACGCTTTGTTTCAGGGTCGTATTAGTACACCCATGTTTCATCACTAGTGATTACATGGCCCAAAACATCATCTTGCCTGTCCAAAAGGTCTTGGCTAATGTCGACTCCCCTTTGCTTTTGTTCTTCAGTGAGCTCCTGAGGGACCATTTTTGCACACACCTTTCTCATGCCAAAATTTTTTTGTTTCTCTATCAATGTTTACTTTGTCTGCTAGGCTTCTCACAGTCAGTCGATGATTTTGATGCACAATTTGATGAAATTTTGCAATGTTTTCATCAGTTTTATTTGTTACTGGTCACCCTAACCTCTCTTCATCAGTGACACTTTCTCTTCCCTCAGAAAAACATTTAATCCATCTGTACACTGCCGTTTTCTTCACACATTATCCCCATAAACTTGGACTAACATGTCTCTGATCTCCCTTCCACTCTTGTCAAGTTTAACAAGAAATCTAGTGTTTATTCGTTGCTCTAATTCAAGCTCTGACATTCTAACAGTGGCACACAAAAACACACAACAACAATAACGAATGCAATTCAGCAAGACACCAACTGCCACACGTCAACACAAACACAGATATATCAAGATTATGAAACCTTACTGAGCTGTTTGTACAGTGCTGCTAATGTAAGTGCACAGTGGCAAGTTCGTGAACTTAATTGTCAGACCTCATACGTCTGTGTGTAAGGACATGTCTGTATGTATGGATACGTGCAGCATGTGTGAGGTATGTGATTCCCTGTATCACTCCCATTGCAGAAGTGAGGAGACAGCAAAATAATGAAAAATAATAACCCCAACATGGTTTTTAAAGACTAGGGTTTCCACAAGTGATAGGAAAGGCTTGTGGTTTCCCCTTGAAGGAATTTGCAGATAGCTCATTCCAAAGCTTGAGAAAGAAAGATGGATTCCCAAATCAGCCTGTTCTTAGTTGTCATGATGTAAAAGGACACTGGGAAACAAAAAAGGGGACATTCCAGTTTTTCCTGTGCCCAGTGGCTCAGCCTCAGTCCCTCTGGGGGAAATGGAGCTCTGGTTACTAGGTCAGTTTATCTGATCGTCAGTGCAGTGAGCCGAGACCTCTGCCTCTGAGGTCACCTCGCTGGGGAACTGGAGCAGAGCACAGACCTGGCTCTAGTCAGTGCAAACGCCATGTCTTCCTGGCATGCATCATGCTCGATGTCACTTACCTGTGTGCATGCATGCATGCATGTGTGAATTGTGCATATGTGTGCATGTATGTGTGCCTGCATGTATGTGTGAGTATGACCATGTACACACACGTGTGAGTGTGTGTTGGTGAAAGAGGAATATTTTGAGGAAGCAGAGGAGGTAGAGGCCTAACTCTGAATAGTTATTCACTCTTCTGAGACAAGTCACGTAGCCTGTCTAAGAATTTGGCTCTTCACCGTACCACAAATGTGCTGCTACTACTTTTGTGCTTCTTCTGTCTCTTGTCTCTGCAGCCATGTCCAATGGTTGGACTGCATGGTAGAACCAGATGCCCACAGCTAGGGCTGTCGGCCATAACAGGTAGAACTTGGGATCTCCAGATAGGACCAGCTGGCCCTGACCTTCTCTATGGGAATCATTGACATGCAGCTCAGTTAAGGGTTGCTCCAACAGGCTGTCTCCTTGTCTAAAGCTGACTTTCCTGTTCACCAAGCTGATAACATTGATTACCGATGCAGTCCCACCTCATAACTGAAAGGAAGTGTGTCTATCAACCCCCTTGAGAATTTCCCCTGCAACTTCTGTAAATGATGATAATGGCAGTGACTGAGGTGTCTGATTGCTTTGCTGCCAGGCACTTTGTCAAGCATACCACAGGCTTTATGTTATTTAATCCTTATTTATCTATTTCTTAAAATTAACTAGTATTACCTCCGTTTTCCAGATGAGGATAAAATCTTGCTCAAGATTATGTAACTATCATGTGGCAGAGCCTGGATTAAAACTCAGGAGGTTGGACCCCAAAGTCCTTGCTGTGAATCACAGTCACCAAGCTCACCTGGCCACACACCATTCCAGCCCTTGGGGGATGCATGGATGTGGGGAAAAGGGAAGAAATGAAGGACAAGGAAAACTTATCTGGATATGCAAGCCCTATGTGAGGGTTAAAAGGCCACTCTCCACTTCCTTACATGTGTCTATACTACTTTTCCCCCTTGGCTCCCCAGGGAGAGGGAAGGGAGACTCTAATTCAGTGTTATCCCAGGTTCTCTGCCTCTGGCCCCACAGCAACTGCTGGGCTGCTCCTTCCTGCCTCTCCCATCCTAGCAGGGGACAAGTGCAGTGCCAGTCTAAGTGGAGTGCAGTCAGGAAAGCTCTCCTGTGGGCACCCAGCGAAGCAGGACAAATGGAGAGGTGTCCAGGTGACACCCCCTGGAGTTGAGCCCCATTGTTCCTGCTCACCTCCACGCTGCACAGGACTCTAATGGTCCTTGAGCTTCTTACACTCCACTGGATGGGGGCGAAGAGGTCCATCGTCTTCCCAGCCCAGCCCTGACCCTGGATGAGAGCACACTGCTGTACTGAGAAGGGCACAGGCCAGGGAAGGGACAGAGGACCTCACCCCAGGTCTGACACCAATTTAGCCACACCAGCAAAGTCATTTAACCTCTCTGGACTTTGGAGTTCTCAGTGTTAAAGTAAATGGGGAGCTTGGGTTTTACTACCTCTCTAAAAATTCCTTTCAATTCTAAAATCCAATGATCAACATCAGGGATCTGTGGCCTGTTAGGAACCGGGTCACACAGCTGGAGGCAAGTGATGGGCGAGCAACAGAAGCTTCATCTGTATATATAGCCTCTCCCTATCTCTTGCATTACCATCTGAGCTCTGCCTCCTGTCAGATCAGTAGAGGCACTAGATTCTCACAGGAGCACAAATCCTATTGTGAACTGCACATGTGAGGGATCTAGGTTGCGTGCTCCTCATGAGAATCCGATGCCTGATGATCTGAGGTGGAGCTGAGGAGGTGATACTAGCCCTGGGGAGTAGCTGCAAATACAAATTAACATTAGCAGAGAGCTTTGACTGCAGAGAGACCATAATAAATCAATTGCTTGCAGACTCATATCAAAACCCTAGCTCAGGGCTCCCATTGATTCTGCATTAAGATGAGTTGTATAATTATTTCATTTTATATTACAATATAATAATAATAAAAATAAAGTATACAGTAAATGCAATGCACTTGAATCATCCCAAAACCACCCCCTCCCCCGGCCCTGTCTGTGAAAAAATTGTCTTCCACAAAACTCGTCCTTGGTGCCAAAAAGGTTGGGGACTGCTGATTTACATCTCTCCCCTTCTGGGTGGCTTTGTTTCCACCCTCCTCTGGTGAGCCAGTGAGACCTTCTTCAGTGGGGATCATTTCATGGAGTTGTGCATCAAGGGCACAAGATTGCAGAACAGAAACAGGATTGTCACGTTAGTGGGTAGAAGGAGGAGGCAGCACTCTCAGGAGCCCCTGCCCACAAGCAGGTTCCATGACCACAGAACTTCCAGGGTGCTAGCAGAGCTCCGTAGGACAGGACCTGTGATGCCCCAGCAGCTGGTAGTGAAAGGTGTCCCTCCAACAGTGGCGTCAGATGCTCGCTCAGGGAAAATGCTTTCCCAGTGATTCCATCATGGTCACTCACAATTAAGTGAATTAAATAACACCCTTTACCCCAACCCCCAAGAAAACCAAATGACTTTTCTCCAAATTTAAGCTGCTCAAATATCAACTGTGATTAACTGTTATAGCAACTGCACAGCCATGTGAGTGTTGGTGGACAGGGGCATGTAACCAGACGTCAGTGACCTGTGTTTACTTGTGGACAGAAGGAAGGGACGTTCACTCGTGGCTCCTTTTACCCACTTGGATATGGTACTTTCCAATGTAAAATATTCCAAGATGAAAGTGGAGATCAAGTTACCAGGTCAGCAAATAAAGCGGTGGGGGAAATGAGGAAATAGATTTCATGTGGGCCGTGGTTGACAATGGCTCTCGACGAGCGGGGGGCACTCAAGGTCACTGCCCACACGTTCTTCTGTCTTGCTGACTTTCTTAGAGCAAGGTCAGAGAGCAAATCATAAATGGGGGCACATTCCAACTGGGTCTTTCAACTAGCCATTTTGTTCTATGAAATGTCACACTGTAACAGGATAATTGGAGGGTTTGGGTAAGCCGGTGAGGGAATAAGGGCTTCGCCTGTGGAAGATAAAAGCAGAGACGCGGCCTTCAGCACTAAGCTGGCTGCCCTGTTTCTTCAAAAATCGGTCCTCTCGTATGGAGAAGCAGAAATCTAAACCTTCTTAAATCCCCTCGAATGTTTTGAATTGAACAAACACGTATTTCATGAAAGAAACACATTTTCAAAGATCATAGCAACAGGATGCACCAGCTGCTCGGTCACCTAAGTGCTTTTGGAAAAGGAAAAGAGCGATTCAGCATTAAAGATTCAGGAACGTCTGTTGACATATTAAGGAAACAACCTCCGGGGACAGCTGACAAGGCTCCAAGAAGCATTACCAAGGGAACAATGACGCAAACGCATCCGTTTTTTACAGGCTGGCATGCTGCCAGGCTCCCTCGCCTGACGGCTGATGTAATGGTAGTCTGTATCTGGGTTAGCGTTGCTTAGATATCAGCTCAGGCAGCCTAGTCAGCTGCAATCAATAGCAGACTCCTTTTATAGAAGGTAGTAAAGGGAGGGGACTGTGTGTGTGTGTGTGTGTGTGTGTGTGTGTGTGTGTGTACACATACATATACATACATATGTGTGCGTGGCTTTATATTATTCAGATCCTGGTGTGCTGAAAACCTGTACATTGTGCCAAAAATGGGAAAGGAAAAGAAAGAAGAGTTCAATATAAACCTAAGAAGTAGCTTAGCACACTCAGGTGACTTTCCTGTGGAGTAAATCCAGTTGTCTACAAAAGATACTGCTATTTCATAACACTAGGTTTTTTTTTGAAGCATAACTAAAGAATATGCCTAATTCCCAGCTGAGCTAACTGATGGTGGAAGAGAACAGAAGACATTAGGTGGCAATGTGAAAATAATGATTTTTTTATTACTGAATAAATGGGCTGATTCCTTTTAAACCTATGCGTAAAATGTGGTTTTTAAAAAACTTCTCTCTTCGAAACCACTGCTTTTCAATTATTTTAGAATAAATAATAAGAACAATAATTATGCAAATTTTAATCAATCTTGGATTGAAGGCTTATGTCAAGTGTCCTCTATAATGTGTGGAACGGCTACTTTTCATTTCCTCTCTCAGGCACAGCAATTTTATTTTATTTTATTTTATTTTTTTTTTAAATTCATTTTTATTGTTAGACTTATTGGGGTGACATCTATTAGCAAGGATTACATAGGTTTCAGGCATACAATTCTACAGTGCATTGTCAACTTGATGTATAATAAGTTCATCACCTAATGTGACTTCTCTTTCCATCACCTTATATTTAGCTTCCCCCCCTCCTCTCCCACCCCCTCCCCTTTCTCCCCTCCCTAACCCACTCATCCCCAAATAAACATTGAACTATTGATTGTGTCCACGGGTTATTTGTTTGTTCATTTCTTTTTTTCTTTGCTTTCAGTTTTATATTCCGCATATGAGTGAAATCATGCAGTTCTTTGTTTTTTCTGT
>PVJL010010973.1:0-45274 GCA_004026885.1 Lyroderma lyra
ACTTAATTGTTCAAGGAAAGAGGTTCACACCCAGTGATGTTTTACAGTATAAAGTCAAGGCTAGACACATCCATTTGGAACCTACGCCCACACAAATGTTCAAATCACCCAATCTGAAAATGCAAAGTGACATGCAGCATGTGTTCAAAGTTATAAATAAATTAGCAAAAATCCAAAGGCTTCTTATTTTTCCTAAAAGAATTAACTGGTCGTGTGAAGCAGACCTCAAACCATAAAGAAATTTTAAACTATAATATGGGGAAGTCAGAATTTTTGAGGCTGGGGCTTTTGGGTCCCCGAACTCTTTGGGATTCAGTTTTATGAACCACATGCACACGTGGAAACTTAGGTATGAATGGGTCTGTGTGTGTGTGTCCTGTGAAAAAATGTACATCAATCGTGGGCTAAATTCCTGTTGACTTTGGAACCAGCCAGCCTTCTGTTTCCTCTGCAAAACCTGCCAAGAGGGAATTGGAGAATGAAAATGAGTATTTTTGAACGCAAGAAATAAAAACAATGTGAAGTGTCAGGCCTGAGAATCCAGTTGCGCCTTGCATGCTCTTCATGCCACGGAGATTTTCTGCTTTTGTATTTAATGGGCTTTGCATCTGTGAGGCAGGAGGCAGGGAAACAATTGTTTAGATAAACACTATGCACAGCTGGAGCTCACAGTCTTTTCCAAAGGTAGTCCAGAGAGGAAACGTGCTATTGTCTGGCTTTGCACATCCCAAGAAACTAGTCTCTGAGGGGTTTGAGTTAGATTTCCTGCTGTCAAGGAAAGTTATTGGGTGATAGGAATGTTTTATGTTCTCATTCAGATGCAAATTACATGGGTACGTGCATTTGACGAAACTTATCCGTTAATACACTTGATGGATAAAAATGTACGTCTGTGCATTTTACTGTATGCAAATTATGCTTCGATAAAAAGATTTGTTTTGGTGCCCTCTCACTTTATTGCTTGAAAAGATAAGCTTAAAGCCACCACTCACCATGGTCCATCTCCCCATCCAGGTCTCCACCCTTGCCCCTAGCCATCTAGCCTCACTGCCTCCAGTGAGATTCAAGGCATGTGCATGCGTGCACACAATCATACATGGATGCACACATACATGTGTGCTCAATATCATGTGCAGTTGCTCATTTAAACATAGTGTGTGGAGCAAGAAGGAAGGTTAGGTGCTGTGTGGAATAAGGAAAATCTTAAGACCCAGGCATCTGCGCTCTGCATTGGGACTAGCTGGAGAGATAAGAAGGTGACCTAGGCAAAGAATGCCACTGCCATCAGTTTCAGATGGGGTAGAGGGCCAGTAAAGGCCCAGTGAACTTAAAAGAGGTGAAAGGACTTAGGTAGGGATGGGCAGAATAGAGATGGGAAAGAGGTGAGTGTCCCATCCAACTAAACAGAAAGTACCAAGAGGCAGACAAGAGTGTGCTCAGGTGAGAAAGGTGAGAGAGGCTCCTGGTGCCCGACTGCACACATGGGATGCCATGATTTGAAAAAGAGCATCTCAGGTCTCAGGAGAGTCGCCCACTCTCTTCATTAGCAGTTCTGTCGGTAAGGAGCAGGCATTGTAGGTCTCTTTTCATTAAGTTTGTGAGTTATAAAATCAATACACACAGATAGCCCAGAACTGGAAGCAGCCCAGATGTCCATCAACAGGAGAATAATTTAAAAAACTGTGGTGTATTTGTGCTGTACTAAACAGAAATGAACTATTGATGCAACGAAAAACATGAAGGAACATTTAAGAAAATCCTTGCATAAAAATGCACACTATACAACTGCACTTAGATCGAGTTTCTAGAAGAGGCTAGACCAATATAGGGTAGTGAAGCATAGCACAGTGATTGCGGCTGGGTGAGGTGGAGGGCATAAGAGAACTTTCTGAGAGGATGGAAGGGCTGTACGTTGCAGGTGAAGTTTGCATTTCTCACAGCACACTGCATGGTGCGATTACAATTTGTGAATTTCACCGTATGGAAATGGCATCTAAGAGTAAAAGACCCCTGAACTATAATTGAGCTGTTTAGCACTTAGCAGATGCCAGCTGAAGTGTTTAGGAGGGAAGCATACTACAGCTTATGTTGCAGTTCTGAAACTTTCTGAATGCTTGAAAACTTTCATAAGAAAATATTAGGTAAAACGAACAACAAAAAATAGCTATGCACATTCATAAAAAACAGGAAGAGAGACAGGAATGTTGGATAGGGATTGCATTGCTTCTAGAACATTATCCAGGGTCTCTCTTCTGCCAGCCTCCCTCTGACCAGTCCACCCTGCCCCCCCAGACACGCTGGCCCTTTTGTAAACCATTCAAAGTGCCACCTTGAGGGCACTCGCTATCCATGCATTAATGACGTATTAATAGGCTGACCAGATGTAACGTTTTTAAATGGGACAGAAAACAATGGTGCTGTCTTGTTTCAAATGGTTCATACGATCAGCCTGCTGACACCTTGACATTAGCCCGGTGAGACTAGGCTGACCATACGTACCCTTTGAAATGGGACAATACTGTTGTTTTCTGTCCTATTTAAAATGGGACGTCTGGTCATCCTATATATTAAGCATGTTCTCTGTGTTCAACCTTGTGCCAGGCAGAGGATAAAGTCAGACGAGGTCCCCACCCTTGTCGTGCTTGTTGTCTCCGGAGACATCGATCAGGGAGCTGCCAAGTTCACAAAAGGAGCAGCCAGGGCAGTGGTCCCCAGCAGTGCCGGGGTGGTCGGGCCCACTGAACACTTATAAGCCCTGGATCCTGTTGCAGTTCAATCTGGATTAATTCAGTTCATCCTCACAACCACCCCAGAAGGTGTGAACTGTGTTATCCCCATCTTCCATATCAGGAAACTGAGGCTCGGGGAAATTATGTCCTCACTTGTCCAGGACTACCCAGCGAGTGAGTGAGCAGGGCTTCAGAAGCAGGAAGCCGGGACTGGAGCCTATGCCTTAAACCAGGAGGCCTCAGACATTTTCAGGGAAGGGCCAGAGAGGAAATACGTTAAACGCCGTAGGCCATACAGCCCGGTCCAACTACTTGACTCTTGGACTCTGCCACTGAAAGCAACTGTAGGCAGTACATACATGAATGAGCTGAGCGCCCATAAGATTTTATTTATAAAGACAGGCTACGGGCTAAATTTGGCCCATGGATCACAGTTTGCCAGCTCCTGCCCCAAACCATCTGTAGTCTCCAAGGGCTCGGAGGCTTTCGAGCTGGACCAGAGGCAACTGAAGGAACCCTAACTCCTGACTGTTACCTTCCTGTGAAAGTGTGGGAGTCAGATAGTAAGGAATCGATGCAAGATTGCTTCAAGAGCCCAGTGTCTAACAAGGACAAACAAAAATACACCCCTGGGAGCATGTGGCAGTCCATTCCCCAAGGAAGCTGCAGAGAAAAGGTGAAAAATCCCCAGAAACCACACAAAAGTGGCTTGTCCTTAGTATTCAGAGCCACGTTAGAGTTGCACCAGCACAATTTTTTAAGACTATGTGAATGTAGGAAAGTAAAGATCAAAGGCTTTGCTTGAATGTGATTCGGTTTAAAAAGGCTTCGCCAAGGAATTTTCCCACTAGCAGCTTTGCTCTCACTGGCTCTCAGTTTCTTAAGGGCAGGAAATCACTCTCCTGAGCTCTTGTTGCTGACAAGGGTTTGAGCCTGGAGCTCAGAGGGCAAGCTGGGCTGGGAGTGCACTGACCCATTCCATTCTTAGAAGAATTCATGCAGTGCTAGAAATTGAGAGTTTAAAGGGGTTTCTGGGTGTGTGTTCATAGTTTGAGGACCATGTGGCTGCGGACAGCCCAGCAGGCTCTTCCTTACTTGGCATAGGGGCCACCATCTTGCTCTGAGGAGTGCCCCCCACTCCCCGTAGACACTGGCGAGGGTACTTGGGAGAGTGTCATAGAATCAGTGCAGACAGAGTACTTTGGGGGCAGAGACACTCTTTCAGCACAAACATTGGTGATGTACTCCTGGATGTGAGCCTCTTTATTCCAACACAACTGTTAAAAGAAGGAAACTCCATCCATAGCCAGACTAAGGGTCTACAGGAAGGTAAGCTACCGGCTCAAGTGAGTTGGCTGAGTCTTCATTTTCCCACACTGAATTCACTGGGTCAACCCATTGCCCTAGTGTCACAGAGACAAGACTCGAGTCCTTTCATCTTAGGATGGAACCTGGTGGTTGGGAAGCAGATGGTGGGTTCACATGGATCATGCCAGCAGAGAAGAGGCCTGTCCCTTCTCTCTGTGGACATTGCTTAGACAGATGTGTTATGCTCCCTGGTCTGCACTGAAAGGATGGGCTGTTTGGGGCCCGTGGTGTCCTGTCACTGAAAGGTGAACCAAGCACACCTACCTACAGAGACCCACTTGTTCCTATGTACACACCTCAGGGGTGAAACTGGTGGAAGGGTGGCAAGAGGTACCTTGAGCTTTGTCAGAAGGACCCCAAACTACTCCTTCTGATAATCACTGCTTCATTCTCTAATAAATACCATCAACCTGCCCCACTTTCCTTTCTGTGAACACAGGTGAACCTTTGACTCCCAGCAGGACAGTGTACATGGAATGGGGGTGCTATGGTCTCAAACCTGGGCGTACATAAGAGTTTCTAAGAGAACTGGAGAAAAATGAATGTCAGAGTCCCATCTGCAGAACCCTTGGAGATCAGAAGTGGATTTAGCCTTGATACTTTCTCTAAGTCAGTGGTTCTTAACCCCCTGGAGGGTCTGTTACAACACAGGCTGATGGGCCCCACCCCCATGGTCTCTGATAGGAGGCAGGGTTGTGACACAGCTGCTCTAGGGCACACCTCCTCTTTCGGAGCAGCTGGCCTCCTGACCTAGCCGACGTGCATCCTCTCCACACTGTGAAAGAAACTCTATGATCTTTGTCAGCCAGGTGGGCCCCCGTAGTATTCTCTACCTGCTCTGCCTGATACTGTAGCCACTAATCACATGTGGCTCTTTAAATAAAAATTTTAATTAAATATAAAATTAAAATTTTTGTCTCGCTGTTGTACGTATGAGCCCCCCTTTCAAATTGCTCAACAGCCCCACGTCCCTAATGGCTGATGTATGGGACATGACAGATGTAGGACATTTCTATCATTGCAGAAAGTTCTACTGGGCAGCACTGCTCTGTAAGAATTCCAAAAATTGCTTCTCTTTAATGTTTGGCTGTTAGCCCCATTGTATCGCTGTGAAAAATAAAGCAAAGAAAATCCTTTTACAAATATCAGACATAGAATAACTCTTTCCTCTTTGCTTGCTCCCGAGAGTAACCCTCATCCACTTCTTTGTATCAACTTGGAAGAAAGGTCACAGACATTTTAATACAAAAGAGATAAAAACAAAAACTTTGGTAATATTTTTCAAAATATTGCTCCCATCACCCATGTTATGAAATTTATGAAACTCTATGGAGGTGAGGTCCACAGAGAAGAGGTGTAGGAGCAGAAATCAGGTGACCACATGGAGAACTCAAGTGGCCGTGAGGCAGTCCAGTGGGCACCGCTGCCGGGGGGAGGGCGGGCTGGGCAGAGTGGCCGTAGGCAGTCCGGTGGGCACCGCTGCCGGGGAGGGCAGGCTGGGCAGAGCGGGCCAGACCAGGCCGTACTGTGCGTGCTTCAGGAAAACGCACGTTCCCACCACCAGACGCAGAGCGCGGCTGCTGAAGCTGCCTCTTGTTTTCCTTCCCAGAGGAGAGATTTGGACTCACTCCTACTCCGAGATGCCTGAGTGCCCTGCACCAAGCAGATGCCTTTTTAGAAGCCTGACTTGGTTTCATCCTTTCTTACAGATTCGGCTGAACAGCAGGGGGCTGATCTACTCCGTGGGCCTGCTCCTGGCCTCTGTCTTTGTCACGGTAGGTTTGCACTTCTGTCCTTACTCCTAGGCTCCCGTGCTCCCCCTCCCCCACACCCCACCAGGGTTCTTTGGCTGCAGAGTTTGTTTGGACAGCAGATGGGCTGGGCCTCCTGGTGGATCAGGACCGTGGGCCTCCAGATGTCCCATTGCCTTCATAACTGTTTCTTCTACAAGTGGATCCTAGCAACCCACTAGAGAGCCTTCCCTCTTTCTGACAGGAGGCAGCTTTCTCCCATGTGGCCCCGTCTCGTGTCAAACACAAATCATTTTATCAAAAACAAAGGAGAGATCCCACTTTCTCCTGCAAGATTTCTCATGGAAGACTAGATTCTAATTCATTGACTATTCCAGGTTACTAAACCTCTCCATAAATCCATGCTTTGACCCGTACTCAGTGACTAAGAATGTATTTTATTGACAGTGCGCTGTTATGCCCTGCTACTCTGTTGGCCATTACCTCCCGTGTAATGGAGTATCCCAACTCATCTGACAGGTACAGTGGGCACCGACTCATGGACTGACTCCCATGAAGCATCCACTAACATACAAGTATGCTATTGGATTTTCACACTAACAAACACTGAGGCACAATATGGGTTTTTTTCCCCTGAAAATTTTAAGGAAATAATCATTGCATTACACCTGGCATGTTAACATGCATATGCTGGAGAATGGGAATTCAGACACCCGGAGAGGTAATTTACAGGACCAGAATGGGAGTGACATGTCAAGGTTTTGCCAAAGCAAATTTTTAAATTTTACACAAAAGTGAAAAATCTATCATTTTTTTCTTTGGCAGCTTAGAGGTTCTTTGGGCCTGGTATGACTTGGGGTCATGATCCTTGTATAATAGCCACATGTTATGCTGAAGCTTTGCATATATTTTCCCCTTTGGAGCTCACTACACCCCCAGGAGGTAGTCACTGAAATCTGCCCCATTATTCAGATGCGAAGCTGACTCCAAATGAACGGAGAAGTCACAGTGTGACATCGGAGTGCGTGCTCATAGCTGTGGTGCTTCTCCTTATGCAGGACTGCGGTTCAACCCTCTGTAGGAGATGGACCTTACCACTACCTGGGCTGTCCAAGTGGGTTAACAGGTTGAAGAGAAGTAGGCTTGGGCTTGGGGAAGAAGAGCAGTTTCAAACAGCTTACGTGTGCAGTGCCTGTTTGACATCCAAGGGGAGAGGACAAGAAAGCCACTGGGGAGATGAGTCTGAGTTCAGGAGAAATAGCCAAACTGGAGACACCAGAATGGAGATGGTACTTAAAGCCATGCAGTTGGACGAGCTCAGCCACGGCAGTGAGCACAGACAGAAGAGAAAACAGGCCCAAGATCAAAGACAGGACAGTAAAGGTAAAACCCCAAGAGAAGCAGAGATAGAACAGCCGGAGAGGTCAGAGGAAACCAGAAGAGCGTGGCAACCGGAAGCCACGTGGAGAGGACACTTCCAAGTGGAGTTGTCTGCTCTGTCGAGGGAGAGGATCCTGAGCGTGGGCAGTTGGGGTTACGCGTGCAGAACCATCTGTGCTCTCGGCAGGGGGCATTGCAGAGCCAGGGGACAGAAGGTTGAGAAGGACAAGTTAACAGAGATTGGAAAGAGAGAAATTGGAGGCAGCTGGTATTTACAACTCTTTAAAGTTATCTTACTGTAAAGAAAGGAGAGCAATGGAAATCCAGAAAAAGTACAGTTGTTTTTTAGCTGAGAGAGAGCAGCCCTGTGTATGCCAGTTGGAATCACCCAGGGTGAGCGGTGGAGATGAGGGAGGGCGATTGCTGGCCCAGGTCCGTAAGCGCTTCGGGAGGTGGCATCTCATGCCCACGTGGAGATGTGGGCTGTGGGCAGGGAAGACCAGGGACAGGTAGACGTGGCGGCGGGAGCTCTGTGAGAGGAACAAGGGCATGCGCTAAGCATGAGGGTACAGTAGGAGTGTTGGGGGTTTGAGGAGAGAGGAGAAGCACGAAATAGCCTTCTAGGAAGGGGCAGGGGGGTGGATTAGGAAGTGCGGGCTGATTGCCATCAAACATTAATGGCCCACTTACGGTTTGTGGTCTTGGATTTAAATGAGATCCACCCACCTGGCTGGGCATTTTCCTGCACCTGGGCCAGCCGTGTGCAGCAGCATGGAGTAGATGGAAGCCTGGATTGACCCAGGGGGCTGTGGCTTAGCCAGCAAGGATGACAAAGCTAGAGAGAGGACAGGAATGAAGGTGGGTGCCAGGAATGACTAGCAATTGGTGGAACTTCAGCGGGGTAAGGCAGGAATGGGGTGCTAGGTGGGTGAAGTGCTGTAAAACTGGTGGTTCCAGTGAATTCTGGGTTGTGGGGTCTGCAGAGCTGTGGGGGTTGAGGTACCAGAGGGAGCAAGCTGGGAGACTGGAGATTTCAGGCAGAAAGTTGGATGTTTAACACTGAGATAACAGCTGTTTCTGTTACTGCAATAGTAATTACAAGATCTGGGCTGCAGGGCTGTCCAATAGAGCTTTCCACACTGGCAGAGGTGGCTTGGACCTGCTCTGGACAGTAGCCACTGGCCACGTGTGGGTATTGAGCACTTGAAATGTGGCTAGTGCAACTGAGGAACTGGGCTTTTAATTTCACGTGACTTACATTGAAATTTGGGTGCCCGCCCGTGGCTAACGGCAACAGCACAGCTCTGGGATGTGGCCTGGAGGCTGGAGGGCGAGGACCCAGGAGAACTGGTGCTGAGAAGATCGTCTTGGTGGATAGTAAAATCACGAAGTGTCGTCAGGAGTGCCCACTACAGCAGTGGCAGTCAGAGGGGTTGTGGGGCTCTGAGGAACGAAACATCTGTCCAGAGTTCACTGCAACCAGGGTAGCGTGTGGCCGTGGGGAGACTGTAGTGCCTTGGGGCAGGAGAGAAGGAAACGCGTGTGAAAGTAGCAGTGTGGGGGCAAGGACAACTTGGCCTCTGGACTCCGGGGCGGGAAGAGCTGTGGCCACCACTTGGGGGCGCTGTGGGGACGGCATCCTCAGGAAAAGCCAGGATCAAGGGTGGAGAGTCCAAAGGTGACCCCGGCAGGGAGCCATGCAGGGTTGGAGTCCAGGGGAACAGGAGGCCACTAGGACAGGGCTACTCCCACCGTTAGGACTTTTTAAAGTTGTTTTCCCACAGCCAGCAGGTTCTGACCTCCCTTCTTCTTGATTCTGATGTCCTTATACCTTCTGCCGTGTGAGAGATAGACTTTGGGGCCCCTGAGAGGGTAAGTGCCCCGTCCGGGGGCCCTCTGACCCCTCTGTGTGTTGGCAGGTGTTCGGCGTTCACCTGAACAAGTGGCAGCTGGACAAGAAGCTCGGGTGCGGGTGCCTTTTCCTGTACGGTGTGTTCCTGTGCTTCTCCATCATGACAGAGTTCAACGTGTTCACCTTCGTGAACTTGCCCATGTGCGGACAACACTGATCTACCGGGCCGCCTGCCAAGGCCCAGTTCCTTCTTTTCTGTGCAATACAAGACCCGGCCCCTCCCGAGTCACTCGGGGGCCTGGGGCCGGAGCACCCTGTCTCTCTCCCGCGCTGTCCACAGGCCTCCGCTCCTGCCTGGGGATCTCGGGCTCTCCCGCCCCGTCCCTCGCTCCTTCTCCTCCTGGGGTCCTCACCTGCCACCCAGCCCCTCGCCCACCCCGTCCTGCCTCCTTCGTGTGAAGACTTTCAACATCCACATGAATTTTCAAGCTCCATTTGGAACAGTGACTGAGATTCTAGAAAAACTGGCTGCTAACTGGCCCAGGCCAGGCAAAACCTATTACAGCCCCTCCTCCTTTTTTAAGTTATTGGATGGAAGACTCACCTAATTTATGACCTGAGACTGTCGAAGAGATGGCGAAGAGAGGGTACATTGATCATAGGGAGTGTTTGCAATTTTGTTTTGTTTTGAGGTGATTCCTAGGTTACTGGGTTTGGGGGGTTGTTTTGCTTTGGGGGTTCCCCCCACCTTTTACTTCTTTTCTTCCAGAGATCAAGAGCTTCTCTTGCATCTTCTTTCACTGGGCTCTGGTTAGTCAAAGATCCACAGGTTGTCCTTGCTGTGTCTTGGGATCGAGTCCCAGGCACGTTGGCGCAGGCGTGGGTCTAGCGCTTACCGCTGGGAGCAGATGCATGGCACTTCATACCCAAGGGTGCCCCTACAGCCCTGTAGGCTTGACCTAGGGGTGCAAGGTTTTCTGAGGAAGAAGGCAGGTTCCATAACGTGTCCATTATGACCCTCACTTTCTCACTAGGTTCTTTCTAGTTTCTCAAGCAATAGTTCTAGCCTGCCCGAAGCCTTTGACGAGGGGCCCTGGTTAAGTATCTATCTGTGAGGTGGCCGCCGTCAGCGGCAGAAGCTTCCCAACCTGGGAGTCCCTGAGCTGTGCTCTCATTGTTTGACTTTTGGGGTGACAGGGAGTGACCCAGAGGCCGCCACTGCTTTTCATGCAGGAGTTACAGACACTGGTTTCTTGGAAAATGGAGAGAAGCGCACTTTGCACAGATATCGTCAATAAAGTCCCAATTTGCCACTCGGTATTGAGTACACTGGACCCTGACAGCTGGCTCTTGGGCCAGCATCCTTCCTCCAGGACGCCGAGGCCAAGCTGCCCCAGCTCCACTGTCCCCTCCTGGAGGGATGGCAAGGGAAGGAGAAAACAGAACTGACACCTTAGAAACCACAGAATGTGTTAAATTGCAGACTCGTTCAAGGGCATAAGTTATTGTGAACGTTATTGCCAATCACTGCTCAACAGCCCTGCTAGATTTTGTATGATGCCGAGTTATTATGCAGACTAATTCCACCAGTTGAGACCCACCCATGCTTGTTACACTTGTATTTATTGAAACTGTGGATTCTTGCCCGTGCTCCCCCTGTATTTACTTTAAGCACTGATCACTTATAATTCATTCAGTATGGTTTTCCCTGTCCCTTGTACACATTCTGGTATGAATTGTAAAAATAACCTGCTACAAATTGGTTGAACATTTCTGTTGAGAGTGCGAGACAAGGACAGCATTAGCCAATGGGCACCTGCCTGCTGGAGGACCAGGAGAGGAAATCACCAATTTGGGCTCTCAGAGCTAAGACACACTCACTGATTCTGTTGCACATTTTGCACTGGTTTACGGCAATTGTTTTCCTGGACAGATCGTGTAAAATAAACTTCTCTGTTCTGTATCCTTCCTCGAGCAGCACGCATTACTTTCTCCTTGGATTCTGGAGTGTTGCCTGCTTATCCCTGAGGAGTGTGCAGGGAAGGGGAAAAGATCACAGTCACCACTGGGCCAGGTCTTTGCCCCACGGTGTCTGGGCCGACTCATCTGCAAAGCTGATAAATGTCTGGTGGGTTGCAAGGCCCAAGTGGCAAATCATGGGTTCCCTCTGAATATGGAAGGGACTTTCCTGCTGTCCTGTAGAACACACATGACCTTATGTTAGCATGCTTTCTTTCAATGTACCGGTACTGATAATGACCTTCCGCAGTGCTCAAGGTCACCAATCCTGTCTGATTTTACTAGTTTTCAATTTTAAATATTTAGACTTCCCCAAACCCAATTCCTTAAAAAAGACAGTAACACATGGTCACCACCACACCACCCCCCCCCCCCCCCATATTCTTCTCCTGCATGGCTTTCATGAAATAATTACCCAGATCTAAAAATGGACCAAGATCAGTGAGCAAGTCAGGTTTCCACCTGAAACTCAACATTATTTATAGGAATTAGAAGAAAAATCATTACCAATTAACAGCACCAACTTTTATTTAACTATATTTAAAAATGTCTTCCCAGGTGGTGGAAAAATACTAAGTACTCTAGGTACTTAGCTTAGTTTTGAGTATTTACATCTGAAACGCTTTGCTACTGTATTTGTACATTTTATAAATATAGTCAGACAGGAATTTTCATTAGGCCAATTGGTGCTTACAAAGCATAAGATCCTTTTACATTTAAAATTTTGTTGTGCTAATCTTAATTAGTTTTACTCTGAGTCTTAAGCAAAGACATTTGATCCAAAGCTTGATTTTTTTTTTTTAAACACATTTGCTGTGAAATCTTTAGAAACCATAGTTCCATCTTCCCAGAGAGAAAATTCTGGGGCAAGGTAGAGTTCCTGTGTTTCATGCACAATGACTGCAGACCTAGGAACTGCAAAGGTTTCCTTTTGGCCTGTTTCAGCTCGGATCTCAGCCACACGTGATTGTGTCTTGAGGTGTCGACAAAGAATGTGGGTGTCAGTGATGGGCCATCTGACAATGCAAAACTGCTGATGTCGCTGATCTCACTGCTTCCACTCAGGAGCAGTTCAGATGGGTTTGAGGGAAGAACTTTTTTCAACATCCCAAACCTGGCAGTATGGCCAGGGAAACCCCCTCAGCAATGTTCTGGGATGTGCTGGTATTGGTACACTCCCAGGCTATGATCTCAGGCACAAGGGGGACATCACTGTGGCCCAAACAAGGGAAGGTGCACACTGGAGCATGCACCTCTCCCTGAACACATCATAGTCAACCCCACAAAGTACCACCAGAATGTCCTCTCTTTCTGGGAAGTGTGCTCTCAACTTAGCCCAAGCCTGCGAGGGTCATTGTCCACACGTATGTCCTTCAGATGACCTCGGGCACACAGAGAAGTCATGGCAAAGGCAAGTGTCCAGATGGCTTTATCTTCTTCCCAAAGGGAAGTGCTGACCTACCTTTTTAGGGAGAGTATACCTTTATGGGTACATGTTTTGTATTTAACCACAAAAAGACCTAGAAGGTTGCTCATTGTGTTGCATCTGCTGCTTCAGAACTTGTTGTTTATGGTCATAAATTCCGTGCTAAGGATTTGAGACTCTGTGTATCCCAAGCAGCACCTCTGAACTCATTTCAACTACCAAGGCCTCAAAGAAACGTCTAAATGTGAAAAAGGGGGTAGGGATAATATTGTAAAGCCCAGTTTTCAATTGTGGCATATTAAATGGGAATAAGATTCAACTTGCAATAATTGTACTTAAATGTAGCCTTAGAACTTCACCTAATTGTTACTGAAAACATTCAGATTGTTAGGGGAAAAAAATGGAAGTGAGAAATTGGTGATGGTGATGTTGCTCTTTCTGAGATTTGTGTTACCTTTGCAAAACAGGATAATTATCCCATTAATAGATATTATCGGGAGTTCCCTGGTGGTGTAGTGGCTTAAGGCTTCGGCGCTGGCGCTGTCAGTGCTGTGGCCTGGGTTCGATTCCCAGCCAGGGAACTACCCACATACCAAAAAGCAAAAAAAAAGAAAAGATTAAAATAGATATTATCCAAGAATTCTGACCCATTTCAATCAACTATTTTAAAGGAGATGGGACATTTCCATGTTGAATTTTGAGGAGTCTCATACTAATTAATGAGTCTCATTTATTTTGTTATTTTCTGCAATGGCTGGTCAAACACAAACACACACATGGGTGCACACACACACACACCATCTATCTGACACCAAAACTCTATGAAAATAGTCCAGTGGATCTTTGAAACTTCCCCAAATATCCAGCTACTTATCACAAGCAGGAATGGGGTGAATTCAGCCAACTATTCTCTGATAAATAAAAATCCATGTGTGTATTGCATCATCATTCAGAGATGTGTACATCTGCAGAAATGCTGAAAAAGTCAGGAACGAGGCTGTAGACAAGCAGAGATTAGCAATGTGCACAAGATAAATTATGCCACGCCCCCAGAACAGATTTCACACTGAACTTAATGCTTAGTTTCAAAACACAGAGCAGAGTAATATAAGCACTAAAGTCTTTCAGATGGCTTATTGTTGAACTCAAGACATTATTTCCTTAATAACGTATACTCAGTAGTCCTACTTTTTACTGAACCTCAATTTAGCAAATTGTAGAGATTTTAAATATAGTGGATAGTCATAGTTAATATTTATTTTGTTTTTGCAACAAGTAGGAGGGGAGGGAACATTTGAGATTAATTTTGACATATATACCATTTAAAGCATAAATGGAATTCATTTACATAAATGTACACACATATACATGATTCACACTTTTTCTTTATGTACATAACTCCCAACTTACCCTGTTTATCAAAAGCTGAATTTGGGTGATGTCGCATCATTTGGTTTGCTGAGACAATTGATGCAGTAACCGATGGCAGAAAATTGCATACAAAACCTGGAATGAACCATGACAAGGAATCTCAGAATCCTTGCAGTTATTTTTTGCATACTTCTGAGCCATGCCTCTAGGTTATTGCTAAAAAGAGGTATACTCGTGTGCAAAAGTGCTTTTAGCATAAAACTAATATGTTTAAATTCTTGCCGAAAAAATATATCCACTTGATTTCGTGCCTTTCTTTATGATGTATAAATCAGATGTTTCTTCTCTCTCACATGATCGAGGAAGATGATTTGTTCTTCAAGTGCTAGATGCTAAGCCTGTGCTCTCGTCAGTCACCATTACCCTAACCACTGATGGGTTTGAACAAAATGCTCACTGCAGGAGAATTTATCTTGTCTACAGGTTACAGGTCTCTGAGGTACTAGTCCCAGAATATCTAAAAACGTATTGTCATATGAGGTGAAGTTGTTTCCTCCAGTTGCTTAAAAATTAATTATATTCAATGTCATATATTGTAAAAAATGTGATTTACCTGTATGTACTCATCCCATTTTCTAAATCAGTGTTTCCCAAATGTAAACGTGCATCAGCATTACCTGAAGAAGTATTAAAATACAGGTTTCTGGGCCACCTTCCTGAGTTTCTAGTTCAGTAAGTCTCAGGAGAAAGCCAGAATTCGCATTTCTCATCAACTCTCGGCTGCTGGGACCTGCTCTGAGAACCACCGGTATAAGTAATGTCCTCTGCCAGCAAAACCCCATTTCTCCCACACTGTCATCCCCCAATGTCTTTGGTTTACAGCTTTGGAAAACACACATACGTGGGGATGTACTGTTTCTTTCATTCTTTCAAAATTCTTTCTTCTTCCTATTTTCACTGAGATCTTTAACTCTAAAAGTAGGAAAAGAAATATTGTCAGCTCTTCATAGTCTACATTCTCTATCTTCCTGCATGTCAAAAACAAGTTCAAATTGCTCCCAGTCACAAACAACTTTTAAATTAAAACCAAACCAGATCAAAGTAAATGGTTTAAGATGAAGAAGCTGAAAAGCCAAGATTCTGGATGGAATATTAGCTCAGTGGAGATGGGAGCCAATTCCATTTAAGGTGAAAAAGATTTTGTTCTAAACTAGAGTGAAAGAAAGAAACCGTGGATATGGGAGACATTTTCTGCATGTGAACTCCTATTTTCACATGATGACCGTGTAGAGCTAGCTGATTTCTAATCTTAAAATGTTATTTTGGTGCCACTGCATCTGACAAAGCGATCACAGCTCAGAAAAGAGATAAAAGGCTTGCACCTGAGCTGGGCATCAGGGCCCAAGTGCTTCAGGCAGTCGCACATGCCCACATCGTGGTCTTGCCTAAGAAATGAGAGCAGAAGACCCCTCGCCAGACTTTCTGCCTGGGGCTTAGAAACCTCCATTGGCCAGTGTTGGCCCCGGGCAGCCTGCACGTGAAAAATGACTGCACCCCACCAGGTAAGAGCCAGGTATGGGCACGGTTTGTGCCTATCGCTAGGCTCTAACTCCTGCTTAGGCTCTTGGCTTATCCACAACGTTCTCAGGGGACACAGTGTGCTTCAGAATGACACGGTGAAAGCCACATTTTTACATCCGCTGAGAGTTTTGCTCAGTCAGGAAGTGGGGTTAGATATTGGTGTGCATAACCCAGCAGCGAGGGGAGAAGACACACAGAATGGGAAACGTCTTCCTTTCCAGAAATAAAACATTTTCTACTTGGCCTATGCCCGACGAGGGGTGGTCACCCCAAAGGCATTGAGACGTTCAGCATCCCTCCCTAAATCTCTCCATGCACTAAGCTCCATCATGGTCTCTTCCTGGAGGTGGCATCTCCAATCAAGAAACATGCTCTCAGGTTGCATTGCTAATGTGAGGCCCACGGTAGAGTGTTACAGTTGAATTCAAGGTATTTCTATTTGCAAGACCCCTCAGTGACGGAGGTGGCCTTCTTACACTTGGAGGCAGAATTTCATCTGTTGCCTAATGTTGACTGATGACCAGTCTTAGGAGGAAAAACAAGAAGTTTGAAGGTAAGAGATTCATACCAAGAAATTCACTCATTATAAATCAGGCAAATCAGTTATAAATGAGGTGACTCTGTCCTAAAATAGGACAAATCAATTAGTTGGAGGCCTTGGTTCTAAATGTGCCTGGGCTGAACATCGTAACAGAATTCTTTGTATTACTGTCACAAGGAATCTAATACAATTCCAAATTGTAAACTCTGTTTTAGTATTTGTCTCAGTAAGGGATAATGACCTTCTAGTACTTTAACGTGAGTTGACTGGCCACACAGAAAGTTTCATAATTTATACACATGAGTTCTGGAAAAAGACAGTCTTTTAGGATGAGTAGTAAACTTTCCTCCACACCCCGTCACATTGATGTCATGTGTCACAGTTTGCTCTGAGAGTTACCTGTAGTAACTCAGTACCCTGGGAAGCAATGAGGCCCTGCCTCAAATGCTGCCCCCCAGCCCCAATCATTTGGATTTGGATTATCTGGTCACCTGTTTTAGGCTCTCTACCTGTTTCCATGTTTGAGAACCTTGGCTCACGGAAGTATGGTCAGATCATTTGGGGTGTTTCATTGTACAGATCCTGTAAGAATGCTGCATGTCCTGTAGGTCTTTATTGCTCAAAGGTGTGGTGGGCCTTGAACTAGCAGCTTTGTCTAGAACGAGAGGCTTTTGGAATTCCTGTAGAACGGCATTGCCAGGTAGATCTTTTTCTGCAATGATGAAATGTCCTACATCTGTGGTATCCCATATAGCAGCCATTAGGCACATGTGACTTGTGAGCACTTGAAAGGGGGCTCAAGCAACTAGAAATGAACTTTTTAATCCTGTTGAACTTTAATTAATTTAAATTTACACTTAAAGAGCCACATGTGATTAGTGGCTACAGTATTGAGCAGAGAATATTAAGGGACCGACCAAGCTAACAAAGATCATAGAGTTTCTTGCACAGTGTGGAGAGGATGCTCCTTTGGCTTTGAGCTTGGTCATGAGGCTGGATGCCCTGACATAGGAGATACACCCTAGAGCAGCTGTGCTCACAGAGTGCCCCCCCATACCAGCAGCAGCAACATGAGCTGGGGCTGGTTAGAAATGCAGGCTCTTAGGCCCCACTCCTGTATCAGACCCTGCATTGTAATGGGATCCCCCAGGGAATTTGCACAAATATTCAAGTTGGAAAAGCTGTGCGAGTAATCTCTGCTCTCCAGAGGACACAGAGCCTTATACTGACACTCTTTTCTAGGAGGTCACTGGCTGTGGTCATTGGTCTCAGTGTATATTACAAGAATTGCCAAATGGGGGACAGGTACAGATTATAGGGAATAACACATTGGAAGTTGGGAGTGGATTACTGAATTTGGAGGACAAAAGAGTCATATTTCAGCTCCAATAAATTCTCTTGGATGAAGGTTAAAGAGTACAGAGGATTCGAGTGAAAGGCCAATATCTACCTCAGAGTGTATCTCACCTAATTTTCAATCTCTCCCTATTCTTATGATGTGGTCTCACATCACACACGCTGACAGCTAGGGAGCTTACAAACATTGGAAATGCCTACATTTTACTGATAAACTAAATAGGAGACATCCTTTCCACTGTGAAGTGGGAACTGATTCTACTCTTCTCCTTAAAAGTCCCCAAAGATTTTGCCTCACTTGCAAGATTGGAGACTTCTCCTTTAAAGGCTATGAAAAAATAAACAAAACCCTTAACCAAGAAAATCATCGCAGTTAGTAAAAAGGGACAGAAAACAGAAAAAGGTCAGGAGAAGGGTTTATGTAACAGCAATTTTCATAATAAGTGTGGTGACATGTCCCACCGGGAGGGCATTTAGGCTGTAATCTTTGGAATGATAACTGGGAGCCAGCTGGATGGCAGTAAGGTTAGAAGCCAGAGCAGGCATGGCCAGGAACTGGAGAGGCAGATGCCTGGGTCCGGAGGATGATTTCCTCACCCAGGGGAACACCAGGAGTCATCTGTTGTGTTGATGGGGTTGTGCAATCATCTCGGTATAGTCATCGTGGTGAGAGCGAGAATAAAAATGGGTCCTCCTGAGGCTCATGGAAGTCATTTAACCACAGCTCTCTGCACGCCCAATTCTGGAGGCTCAGCACCAGCAGCCCCTGAACTTTGTATAGGGCTGACTTTTCCTTTCTTAGGACCTGCCTCACTACTCCTTTCCCCTTTTAGCACCACCAATCCTAATGTAAAACAAAACAGAACATTGGTTTATTTGGGGAATTGGTTTTAGATGCTTCTTTCGTAGTCGCCAGGCCATTCCAAATGCCCTAGAAATCAGATTCAATTATTTGATATTAACGTTCACCTCATCTCTTCCCCTCCTTATACAAAAGCTTTTTTTTTAAAGCAGTCATTACAGAATTTCGTTTGCAAATAGGCACAAACTGAAAACAAATGAGGTCATTTATCTGGCATTTTATGTGGTTCTACCCACATCTAAGGAAGAGCAAGGCAGTGATGGGTTGGTCTGTGGCCTCCTCCCAGGACCAGCACTACTGGCCCTTGGGCAAATAACATCTTACGTTCTAGTGCCCAGACAACGATACAGATAAAAAGGCCACAAATGTGTCAAAGTATGTATTTTAAAAGTTTCTCAAAATGATTCTCATGCAATAATAAAATAAAGGAATAAATGCAGGTTTCAGATTTATTAACTAACATGGGAACCAGTTGGATGGTAAAGCTGGTTCAAAAAGCACTTGGAGAATCTGAGATTATCATATAGTTAGTACAGTAGACTCTCTGTTAACTGGAACTCAAGGAACCAGCACTCTCAAGCAACCGGGAACATTTTGCTGGTTGCTTGAGAGTGCCGATTGCTTGAGTCCCAGTTAATGGAGAGTCTACTTACATTTATCTGGCATCTGCCAATCCCCATGGGTGCTGTTTAACTGAGAGTCTACTGTATATAGGGAGTGAAGAGAAGGATGCTACATAGAAGACTGGTTAACAAACTTTGGGGCAACCAAACCACAACCTATGACTATCTTTTTTATCCAATGGAAATTATTTCAGTAATAGTGAGTCAAACAGAGGTACCTGCCCCTAGATCATGCAATAATCCTTGAGAGGACTTGTTGAACAACATCAAAGTATGACATTGAAATGACATACCTTAACCCTAACCCTAACCCTCTCTTGGTCTTATTTCCAATTACGTGAAACTCCTATTACAGTATTTTGCTGTGTATGATGTGTACATTTTTGCCCACATTTGTGAGGGAAAAATAAGGATGCACATTATACATGGGCAGTACTAATTTGTATCTATATAAATGTCTTTAATTCTTTCATTTATGTTTATGAGTTAAAAGTGAAACTCTAGAAATCAATAACGATATCCATATGCGAAATAATTGCCTGGGATATGATAATTGGTGTTTTAATATAAAAAATCTTATACATAAAATTTCTTGTACCTTGTTTTTATCTGTTCTAGTGTTTTGTAACTATTTGTTAAATAAAATTGCTTGTACCATAATACATTAAAAAATAAATCCTAAAACTCCTTTGTGGTACAAAAAAACAAATTCTTAAATATAAACAAATAAAAATTTTAATTAAAAAAATAAAATGTAAGATGTTTCCTCTGAAAACTTGGGCCAAAAATGTGGGTGCTCATTATATATGGGTGCACATTATACCTGGCAAAATACAGTAGTATCAATCGAATTCATTCATTATGTACCATATGCATGCTCACAAGGGTTCAGCTAAGCAGGCCTGAAATTCCTCTAGTTTCCTGGAATTTTCATTAAAAGCATTGCCTTTTCCCTTCCTGAGATGTCTTCTTTTGAAGTTTCCCCAAATATGGTATAAGATATTAATTTAAAGGAACTTAATGCAAGTAGCTGGATTCCTTTCCCCTGTAAACATGCCTCTTTCCCTGCTCCACAGTACCCACATTTCAGTCAAAGTTGCAAAAAATCACGGCAGAGACAAAGGAGCTGAGTAGGTGCTCCAGACAGGTCAGAATGAAGCAGGAATGTTTTGCTTTGCTGAATTAAAATTTTTGTTTCATTTTTCAGTTGAATTAAAGTTCTGTGATGCTTCTCACTCTAAGTGTAAGACATGCAGGAAACCATGTAAAATTGAAATACTTTGTGTGATGTGGTATTAATTTCTCTTTGGGGAAAATTCTACAATTTGAAAAAAAGAAAAAAGAAAGAATTATGAAAGTAGAAGTTCATTTGCAAATATTATTTTTCTCTTATTGAGATTTGTCACCTTAAAATAATACAAAGCAAGAGACAAACTTTGATTATTGTTTTGAAATAGATAAATTGATTTTTTGTACTTATATGAATGTGATTTCTCTTTATTTGTACTCCACGTATTGTAGAGGACTACTTGTGTTTATAACTCTATTTCTTGTGTGCATTAATTGGGAGGTAAAGAGAGGTGAGAGCACTTATTATTCCATTTTTCAGTAATCTCAGTATTTATAAACCAGTTTTTCTGTATTTGAAAAAGTCATGGCTCTTGGTAAACCTAGGAAAATTTCTCAACTGTCATCCAAAGAATAACAACAAGATTTGTCACCTTTTACTTTTCTAATTGTTTCAGTTTACTTTGATAACTGTGTGGATTGAGTTGTGTCCCACCACCATCACCAAAAAAATTAAAATGTGTTCAAGTTCTATCCCCTGCTACCTGTGAATTTGACCTTATTTGGAAATATAGTCTTGGCAAATATCATCATATTACGATGAGGACATACTGGATGCAGGTGAGCTCTAATCCAACAACTGGTGTCCTATGAGGAGGGAAATTTGAACACAGACACAGGAGGAAAATGCCATGTGACCACGGAGGCATTCTGCTGCCACAAGCCAAGGGACACCGAGGATGGCCGACAGTCACCAGCAGGCTAAGAGAGAGGTGTAGGACAGTTCCCCTTTGAGCTCTCAAGAGGGACCAGCTATGACTGATTCTGGACTTCTGGCCATCAGAACTATGAAAGGATAAATTTCTGGTGTTTTAAGCTGCCACATGTCATGGTCACCTTAAAAAACTAATTCAATGATGATTCAGATAGCTATAATGACACACCATGTCTCTTTGATTGGACCTTAACTATTCACAGGAAAGAGTTGTAACTACTGGTGAACATGGGGAAATTGCACACACTATTTAAGCCCTCTGTGTCCCTTTCCATGGGGTCATGGTACAAACAGGACACTCCAAGTTTGCCATCTCTGAAGCAGTGTTTCTGTGGGACATCCAATTCAGGAAGCACCTAGAGATGCCAGAACCACAGAGCCACTGCCCAGCACCTGTACACAACACCCCTGCCCAAAGCCTCCAAGATGGGACCAGATCTCTGCAGTCTACCAGAGGTGGGGGTTGGCCATGGGTTTGTGGGATGAGGCTTAAATTGGAGATGAGGGGGACACTGGGGGTTTAGGGAGCATAGGAGAGACCCAGATTTCTACAACTTCTGCTCCTGTTTACTCTTATGTGGGGGACGGGCTGAGGGCTCAAGCCAGAGGGAGGGCAGAAGGGTGGGGGAGGGCTCGCCTATGCAGCATCAGCCCCAGCAGAGACAAGCAGCCAAAGCGCCTTCAGAAGGAGCAGAGGCTGAGGCTGGGCCAGGGTGGCCTAGCAGCAGACATCCTCAAAATGTGTGGGATGATCACAGTCCCAACCTCTGCACAACTGGAAGGCCAGGAGGGGCACAGAGTATGTGGGCGCTGGAGTACACAACGACTACTTCTCATTCTGCTCTGCACCTAATGTTCACCCAAAGGGCTTCGGGCTTGAGAGCACCATTGTCCTCAGCAATTATTTGTCACATGAGCCATGCTTTTGGGGACCAGTAAAAGAAGAGCCCAGCAGATATGATTCTCCAAAACATGAGCTTCACAGACCTGCCTTCATAAGACATCAGTGGCGAATACTACTCAACTCTAGTCTCTCCCATCACTGCCCCAATCTCTAGCCTTGTAGGAAGACCCCAGGAGGCAGCTGACCCAGGGGTGACATTATTTACTCACTGTAGCATCTGCTGAGATACGCTCTCTTTTTCTGCTTTTTTTCACTGGCCCATGCAGGTCCCTGCTGCCACCCTGAGTGTGTGTTGTAATTCTGTGAAGCTGTTTTAGGTCCATGTGCCTCAATCTCCTCATAGATACCTCTTCAGATCTCACATCATGTCAAGTGAAGGACTCCAGAGTCTTCACACTTCATGGGAGAGTAGATTCAGGGTCTCTTCTGACTCAGATCTTCATCCTACATAATAGGGAATTTATAATATCCCCTGATCATAACCTGGACTTACCAGGGCCATTGACACCTTTCCTTCTGAGGGCTTAAGCATAACACCTGGTCAAAACCATCATAGGTTGATGTTTCATTCTTTTATATTCAGATAAGTAACATCATCTTTAAGTTTAGGATGCATCTCATGTGCCAACTACAAAGTGCACTGGCATATAAGAATTGTAAGATGTGTCCACTAACTGGCATCAGGTACATTCCAGAAGTATTGGACATTTAGGATCATACAGTACATTGCCTTTATTATTTCCACCATTCACTTAATACTCTGAATACACTTGGATCTAATGGAAATAGTTCAAAAGATGTTGGAACATTCCCAGTTATTTCCACTCACTGGAAAAATGCCGTCATCGTTTGCTTAAGAACAGAACACATGGTTACCTGCTGTTACCTCTTTGGGCTACCAGTTAAGCAAGCACCACGAGAGCCATAGTTTCCCTACAATGTAAAACAAGGATCTGCAAGTGCTTCCATCTTCAGGGGTTCCCCTTTCCTTCCAAAATCTAATAGTATGTCTGTAGAAGTAGAGTTCCAGATAGTAGACTAATCACATGCCTTTACCCTCTGCCCTCCCCAAGTCTTCTTACGATGAAAGTAAAGGGATACAAGAGGAATTAAATCCACAACCACAAAGAGATCTGTATGATGGTCATCAGAAATTTGAGCCTATAATAGATTTAATGAAGACAAAAGCAGATGAGATGATACTGATGGATAAAAAAGCAATGAATGAAAGATCCAGAACCAGACATATTCCCATGGATTTTGCAACTTGGAAGATCAAGAAAGCTTTCCAGAGAAAAGAAAATCAAATCAATTAGAAGGAGATACAGACTAACATCGCTTAGACGTCTTTTCAGTAACACTGGGTGGTAACGCACGATGGAAAAACACCTTCAAATTAAGAGGCAGAGCATTGAACCTAAAGTGTCACTGTTAATCCTAAATCAGTCAAGCATGAGGGCAATATATATGTTTTCTGATATACACAGACTCTGAAAGTTAGCCTTCCAGAACACTTCCTGAGATAAAATAACTAAACACAAAGGAAGAAGACCTGAGAGCTAGAAAACAATGGGTCCACCCCAGAAGCATAGAGAAAAGGAGCCTTGGGCACAGGGCCCCGCAGATACAGCAAATCAGCAATTGAGATGGGAGGAGAAAGCACATTCTCAGAGAGAAAGGGGGTTCCCTGCCGCAGTTAGTGTAAGTGAAAGGCTGATGTTTCCGAAGAGCTGTGATGTTAAATTCCCTCTGCTGACAACAGAAACAAGACAGATTTTAAAAGGCAGGAAAGGAGGGCGGAAGGGAGGGAGAGAGGGAAGGAAGCAAAGTAGGAAGGGAGGGAGGGAAAGGCAATTAGAAACCTTAGGAGGGAAGGGACTTCTTAAGAAAATAAGGGTTCAAATGTGAAGCAAGCTGAAATGTAGCATGATCATGATTCTGAGGAATAGAAGGAGGGGCAAGAAGAGAATTTACCTGAACTTGATTCTAGAAACATTTTTCTTTAAATGTCACAGGAATAATGATGTTGGACTCATACAGAAGAAAAATTAATCTTAGCTGATTATGAAGCCACACAGTAAACTCTGGTTATAATGACGTTGGTGTGGTTTGTTGGTGTTCAATCTTTAGAATCAACCTATAAACAAGGTCTAAAAACAGAATTATTATTAAATAGCAGGATGCACATGTGAAAGTAAATACGTAGCTGATAAAGGTGACAGAGGAAGAAGTTTTATCATGGAGGTAGTCAGGAAACGCTTGTCCTCTCCGCAGCCTCTCTGCCCCTGTACTATGGAGTTATGCTGACAGTTGGTCACACCTTGCACAGTCCCACCCCCGCAGCTCTGGCCTGCTGTCCCCTCGCTCTTCTCCTAGCCCAGCTCAGCTTACCCTTCAGGCTCCTGCTTGCGTCTCAGCTTCTCCGTGCTCCACGTGCCTTTGGCAGCCCCAGCCTGAATCGATCTCACTGTACATTTGGGAACCCCTTTACAAACTCAAACTGACTTACCAGATGGAACATATGAAGAACATTGTCTTAATGCTGCTTATAAAATCAAACCACATGCAAAATATGATAGCAAAAGGAAATTTCATTGTTAGCTTGAAAAACTTGCCCAAAAGCAGAGAATCTGATCTATCCTTGAATTAATAAGTCTTGATTAGTTCAACTCTCAGGGCAAAAGCAACACAGAACCTTCCTTATGTTCTGGCCACACTTTCTGTCAGTCATACTTCAATTGGGCACCTGCCCTTTTCCTTACTGAGAAGAGGTGGGGGGTGAGCCCCATTTCCTGTGAGCACCTGGCTACCTAGATATAGAATCAGTGGTTGGTTCGCAGCCTGGGTTGCATGTTGGTATTACCTGGGGAGCTTTTAAAAGTCCTGATGTCCAGGTCACCCTCCAAGCCAATCATATCAGAATCTCTGGCACTGGGGCCCCAGCATCAGAGTTTTTGTTTTTGTTTTAGTTTCCAGGTGATTCTGGCATGCAGCAAGGTGAAGCACTGATTTAAAAGTTTCAGCTTCAGAGAGTGATTCTTTGAGAAAGAACCTCGGCTCCATATTAGAATCTGGTAGCTATAAAAGTTGCTTATTCCTGTGTCCCACCCTAGAGACTTTAAGTTAATGGTCTAGGATGTGATTTGGGCATCAAGATTTCACAAAACTCTCCAGGTAATTGTAACGTACAGCCGTGATTGAGGCTACTGCCCTAGTGTATAACAGAGCACTGACAGGGAAAGAAAGTATAGATGAGAGACCCCATACCAGAAACTGGAAGATGCCACACAAATGGAAGCAGTAGAAGCCCCTTGCCCACAGAAATCACAACATCCAGCACAACAGCACAACAGCCTGCATGCAGGTTAGAGAATATTAGGGAAGCACGAAGAAGCATGAGTGATCAGCATTGTTATCCAGGCCTGGGACATTGCTCATGGCTCATTCTCTCCCATGCTGGGGTAAGAAGGATCTTTCGTGGGGGGCAAAATGCCCTGTGATCTCTGTCCCTGCAGTTATGCCTTATAATTTCACTCCTGTGATGCATAATGATATGTATAAAAACTCCATCTTACTAGAATTCACGAGAGTGAGAGCCACTCTTTCCTGGCCCTGAAGAAGCAGGCCCTCGTGTTGTGAACAGCCTGTGGAGAGGACCAGGGAGCTGCAGGAAGTCTCTAGGAGCTAAAATGCTGAATATACAAATAGACAATGGCCAGACCTTATGTAGAAATAACACTCCCACCCACAGCCTCCAGTGAGCAGCCCAGAAAGCTGGGGCTATTCTTAAGTCAGACTTGTAGGAATTCAGACATCTATCTATAGCAACTGGTCCAGAGAGCCAAACAATAACCTCTGTAGTAATTGGTCCAAAATTACCAGAACTTGATTAATAACTGACAGTGTCCCAATTTTGTCCCTGTTTCCAACGTGGGGCCAATCAGAGAAGGCTAAATATAATCCCCTAACCAGTCACATAGGCTGCTGGCTGTCAGTGAGCTGCCCCCACCCCCTCCCCGGCTTCCCTAGGCCGCCGGCCTCCAATCAGGGCGCACGTGAACTGCCGCCTCCCCTTTTGCAGGAGGAAGCTTGCCCCCTCCTCTGCCGCCTCTGAGTCCCTGCCAGGTGCAGGTGACGGTGGCCGACGCCCCCGCTCTAGCAAGCTCTGAATCAGTGGCTTTTGTTCATTTCTCATTTGATTGGTCTTAATTTATTTCCACAGAGCCACGAGCCTCAGTCACACAGCTGCAAGGATGTGAATTCTGCCAAGAGCACGGGGAGCTTAGAAAGGAACCGGGGTGAGAGTTCAGAGGTCTCTGCTGAGGCCATGTGAGACTCCAGAGCAGGGAGCCCTATGCAGACTCCTGACCCAAGCAAACTGTGAGTGATAAATGTATGTTCTGTTAAGTCGCTACATTTGTGGTAATTGGGATGTGGCAGCCAAAAAACCAAACAAACAAAAAACATGTCCTTAAACTCATGAAGAGCAACATAGATGAGTTAACCTTTGACCCTTCCCAATATATAGATCAGTTAGATAGTCAGTCCCCTTAGAGAATTTATTGTGAGCTCTCAGGCCAAAGTACAGCTCATATATGCCTAAGGAGTGTGACAGCCCCAAATGGGCAGCAAATGTAAGTACATACACCCCCCGGAAGCAGGATTACTGGAATGGCCACACCAAAAATCTGAAATAAGCATGACAAAAATATTTAGAAGATAGGGGAGGAAATTAGCGGCCTGAAACAAGAATCAGAAATCACACCAAAAGGAAACAAGTGGAAATACTAGATATAAGCGAGAGAATATTTTATTGCAGAAATTCATAGGTAGCATAAAGAACAGATGGATCTGACCAAAGAACCAACGAGTGGAAATGTGCACTCTAGGACCTGTCCAAGAAGGCTGCCGAGGACACGAGAGATGGAAGATGGAGAAGTCCAAAGGTAGGTCAGATGGAGGTCACCGTGCACATCCAGATGGAGAAGAGGAAAGGCTTGCAATGACATACATAAGTCCCCTGGAATTCAAAAAGATGGAAGCCTAGAGATGAGAAGGATACAAAGAGTGCTGAAGATTTATCAAGAAATCAATAAATTCAACTCAAGTGCAATCCAAATTGTCTCCAAGTGTACAATGGGAGGTACATGTAAGAAAGCACGTCCAGCAGGTCCTGCCGTCATTGCACAGAGGGGCGCATTTTCCCTGGATCCTCTGAAGCGTCTCTCGCTGGGCCCGAGAATGAAGTTGACGTAAGACAAATCCACAGGAAGAAAGCAGACGGATTTTACTTTTACATGTACATTCCTGTGAAGCCCCAGAAAGGGTTTAGGCCTAAGTGCTTATGTGCTAGATTGAACAAAGGGTAGTCATTGTAAAAAAGTAACTGTATGGGGAGGCAAAAGAAAGGTCTGGACTGTTTTCACCAGACGTGTTTGTACAGATTCTTTGTGCGTCTCTGGTAGTAAGAGGGTTCTTTCCCTCCTGGGATAAGGAGGGCAGCTTTCACGTGGGAGTTTGATCTCTTGCTTTCAGGAAGAAGACAGGGTGCCCTTCTTGCACCTGTAGTTTTGCAAGTGCCTTTAGCTCAAATTAGTCACTACTTCAAACAGGAATGTTTTGGGGGTGGCATGTTCTGAAACTCTTCAGTAGTGTGCCTTGAATCCACCTACCTCCTCTGTCCCTAGCTCTTACCAAAGCTCAGCTCCATGTCCTTCCTCCACTATCCCTCCTCTGGTGAGGGCAAAGCTACTCACTTGTCTCCTTCCATTCACTTCTGTCTCTTCCTCACAGTCCATTGTCCCCACAGCCTCCTTTGTGGTTATTTTTACACTAGAAATCAGATTGGGCCATTTCTCTGCTTGAAACCCTCCTCAGCTGCAGGGATTTGTAAAAACCCCAAAAAGCATAAAACAAGATGGCAGAAATGAAACTAAATTTACCAATTACATTTAGAAAATAAAATTCAATTCTGGTATGTGTTGCTTCCAAAGGACTCATGTAAAACAAAAGGAGGCAGAATGGTTTAAAATAGAGGATAGACAAAAATGTATTCAATGAATGCAAAAACAAAAAAAAGCAGAGGTCATGATATGAATTTTAGTCAAAGAATAAATCAAGGCAAACACATTAAATGGGGCAGAGGAGATTTATTATACTGATAACTATGCAATCCATGGTGAAATTGGGGTCCACATAAGTATTTATGTGCTGTGTAACACAGCATGAAAATACTAGAATCCGAATGGTTAGCAATTCAAAGAAAAATGTCAGAACTCCAAATAAAAGGGAAGATGTTAACACATCTACCTTAAGTCCATTTTATTCAGGAAAGGGGAAAGGTGGTAGGGCATAAATTAGGAAACTGGAAATAAAAATAGTATAAATAATTAGAGAGATTTAGAATAAACATAAAGATGAATTAACATTTAATTATTTGTTGTTCAAGTTCACTAATAAACAGCTTTTGAACTACCATATGCTAATTATATGGGTGTTTAATATACAAGGGCTGTCTGAAAAAAATCCAGCTATAAATGCCTTTATTTTTCCTATGATGTGGCTGGATACTTTCTGGACAGCCCTTGTACCTTTCATAATAAATACAGAATATTTTTTCCAAGTGTATCATAGACTTTGAAAAAAGAAAGTCATAATTAATTTCAAAAAGCAGAAATTATATAAGCTACATTCTTTATCATGTAATAAACTTACAAATTATATGATAAATGAAATTTAAAGAACAACAAACTTCAACATTTGGAAATTTTTAAATGATCTAAATGAGAAATCAAAATATTGCGTAATTACATGTAAGTTTTCTCTTATACTTGTACTTCTAATTCTCTCTAGGTATACAATTTTAGACATAAAATTAATGCTTTTATCTGATTAACAAAGTAATACACCCTTTGAAACATTCAGACCATTTACAAAAATACAACTTGAAGAGTTAAAGTCTCAATCATCCCACACTCCAGAGATAATCACTGACTCCTTTCTTACAGATTTTGAAACAAAGATACAAGTAAAAGGTAAAGAAAATAGGTAATCATGTAAATGCTCCTTCCTGCTTAGAATCACCTCCCTCTACGGGGACCACCTCTACAGAGAAGGAGATGGGCATTTGCAATGACCATCTAGCTGCTCGTTAAGTCCCAACACTAGGAGTTAGTTAACTACCCACTGATATTCTCTACCGGTCTCCCTCAGTGGCTATGGGGATTGAGCAGGAAAATGTCACCCGTACCACTGCAGACCAATAACGATTCTTGTGACTATTCTACAGCTCTGGAGAACAAAACAGCTCTTTTCAATGCACACAGGACACTCATTTCTAATTGCTCCGCTCAGCAGAGGAGAGAAGCTGCCCGGTTGCCAGTTCTGGGCAATGCCCCTGGAGCCAGCGCTGCTGGGTTTACTTCAGAGGGGAAACAACTTCATTAGAAATGACATTTCCTGGCTTGCCGGTCCTCAGCTGACAAAAGTGCCCCCGGAGCACTTGGGATTTTCGCAGCTGACTGGAGTGGCCACTTCAGTCTCCGGGAACCCTGGGGTTGGGGTGTCAAACCTGCCAAAAGTGAGGTAAGCCCATGACAGGGTCCAAGGTTTATTATTTTTGTGTCCGTTTTTTTTTTCTCCTAGTGTTTTCTCTGACCACCTGTTTTAAATTGTGGCCTCCCCATCATTGGCTTTTTCTCTTCCTGGGTTAATTTTTCTCTGTAGCATGTCACATCAACCATGTCACATATTGTCCTTGTTTGTCTGGCTTATTGCCTCTCTCTCCCCATTAGAATGTGAGTTCCATGAGAGTGCAGGTTTGTCTGTTTGGTTCACTGCTGCAGTCCTACTGCCTACAATAGTACTTGGCACATAGTAGCTACTCAATAAATAGTTTTGAATGAATAAAGCTCAAATCCATCCCTCCAGTAAAAGATGTTTTCCTGGGGGAGTAGAGAGCCAATGAGCCCCAAGTTCTGGAACAGACTGAGCCTGTGGGATATCCACTGGGCAATGTCCACAAGCTGAAGGACGTTTTTAAGAGGGGGAGAGGAAGGCGAGAAAGGGAAAAGAAAGGGAAGAAAGCAGTGGAGGCCATGCAGCCTCAGCATTTACTGGGGGTGCTGTCTATAAAACAGAACCATTCTGGGGCTGAAGAAGGGAGAGAGGGAGGGCGGTGAGGCCAGGTCTGCCTTTGTGCACCTTTGCCTTTTGCCCACATACTAACCTCTTAGGAATTCCTGTCAGTTCTAGCTTCAAAAATACAGCCATGAGCCACATAATGATGTTTATGATGGTGGTACCATAAGATTATAATGGAGCTGAAAAATTCCTAGTGCCTAGTGACGTCACAGTCATTCTAATGTCATCATAGTGCAAAGACTGCACAAACTAGCAAGGCTGTGGTTGCAATGGCGAACACCTTGAACCTGGGTGTGGCTAAGATGACACTGAGGCACTCCTAGAAGGGGTTCCTGAGGGTCTGACATTTTGACAGATGAGGAGGAGATGCTGGGACTGAGACAGGAACACATAGCTGAGGAAGGGGCAAGAGCAAAGGAAACGGCAGAGGAAAAAGAAGAAAAACACCCAAGAAAATGCCCAGTGAAGGGTGTAGCAGAAGCGTTGCAGACCTCAACAGGCTCCTTAAAAAGTCTGAAAATAACGAACCCAACACCAAAAAGCTTTCATTAATAGGGAGGAATGTGCACAGTGCATTATTTGCTTACAAGCAAATCTATGAAGAAGGAAGAAACAGACCAAGCAAACCATCACAGACATGTCCCTGAAAAGGGTGACACCCCCTCGAGAAGAGCCTCAGGCAGGCCCTTGAGGAGGTATTCCAGAAAAAGCCATTGTTATCACAGGAGACGACAATTCCATGTGTGTTGCCCCTAAAGACGTTCCAGTGGACCAAGATGTGGAGTGGAAGACACTGATATTGCTGAGCCTGACCCTGCGTAGGCCTAGCCCGGTGTGTGTGTTCGTGTCTTAGCTCTCCACAAAAAAAGTTTAAGTAAAAGGATAAACAGTTTAAAACGAGAAAAAAGTTCACAGAATAAAGATAGAAAGAAAGAGAATACTTTTTTACATCTGCATAATGTGCTTATGTTTTCAGCTAAGTGTTACTACAAAGGAGTCCAAAAGTTGGGAAAATTAAAGAGTTTATAAAGTAAAGAAGTTACAGTAAGCTAAGACTAATTTATTATTGAAGAAAGAAAACCATTTTTACATAAATGGAGTGCCGCCTGCGTGTGCAGTATCTAAAGTCGCAGTAGTGCACAGTAATGTCCCAGGCCTCCGCAGTCACATGCTGCCCTGTCACCGACTCCCCCAGGGTGACCGCCAGTCCTGCAAGCTGCATTCATGGCCGGGCCCCATACAAGTGAACTTTTTTATGGTTTATGTTTTACGCCATATTTTTACTGTGCCCTTTCTATGTTTACATACACAAATACTGTTGTGTTAGGATTGCCTGGAAAAAGTATTCAGCACAGTATGATGCCACACAGGTTTGTAGCCTAGGAACAATAGGCTAAACCGGGTAATCTAGGTGCTCAGTAGGCTGTGCCACCTAAGTTTGTGTAAGGTGTTCACACAACCACGAAGTCATGAAACACCATCCTGTATCTGTTACTCATTACATGACTATACATAAGAATCCACTACTCCTCTTCATCAGCACAGCTGTAACCCTGCTCTGTGTGGCCTTCCTGTCCAGCCTGGATTATCTCAACCGCCTCCTAACTTGTTGGAACCTTTGCCCCTCAGTAGGCTTTCCGCAGGCATCAGACTGATCTTTCGTCCTAGGGATCAGGTCACCCTGCAGTCAAACACTCGGGGGTTTCCAAGCTGCTCAAAGACCACCTGGACCGGGCTGCTCCCACCCCTCTGCCCGTTTAATCCTACATGTGGCCTAGACACCAGCACTCCCCGCCTCCTGTTCTATGTTGTCTTTTGTTTCCTATCCTGGACCTAACATCCCAGGTAACTAACTTACTGGTGTTCACGGTTCACCCTCCATCTCCCGCCCCTGCCTCCCACCCCTCCAGAAAGTCAGCCCCACAAGGGCAGGGTGATACACTCCTGCATGTCACCAGCATTATACTGCGGGGGTGCCTGGCACGTAGCAGGTGCTCAATTATTTGCTGAATGGGTAACTTGCAACAGAAATGTAAGTGCAGTGGGTTGCTTCCCTGCCAGCTGAGCTGATTACAAATGATATAATCTTGGTATTGTGGAAGGCAGGATTCACAAAGAACTAGCACCAATGAAATACAACTTTCTTCTGCTATTTGTCTAAAGCAAGAAAAGAACAAAAATAAGGTCTTTCTCCGTTTCATTTTCCTGCTTCTGTCCCAAATCAGGTGTGCTTAAGGCTCTTTGTTTTTGCGACACCGTTTCTTAGATAACTCGAAGGTGGTTGGTTAGCAGCGTTCCCCCAAGGTGAGAGTGAGAACTCCGCCGGCAGCGCGGCAGGCTGCAGCCTGGCTCGGGTCCTCCCGGGGGGCCGCGGCTCCCCGCTTCCGCGCCAGTCCCTATCGCCTCCCGCCAGATGATAAAGGTCTCCCGGCGCACAGCCAAACCACATCCTGCCTCCCCGCGGCTCGCGCTCCCCCGGGGCCGGGGCGGGGCCGGGCGCTGCGGCCGGGACGCGGCGGCCGCCAGGGCTCCCAGAGCGGGTCGGAGCCTGGACAAAGGGCCCGGCCCGCTCGGGGCTCCGCCAGGGCCGTTCCAGCCGGCGCGCCGAGCCCCGGGGCTGAGGGCGGGCGGCGCTCGTGCCTGGAAGCGGTGCGCGCGCTGGTGCTGCCCGGCGATGTGGGGAGACAGGACCCGGGCGCCAACCTCCGAGAACACGACTCCGGTCCTCCCCGGGGAGTGCAGAAGCGCGCGGCGGCGGCGCCGAGGCGGGCCGCGAGCCGGGCCGAACAAGTCCGCCTCGGGTTAGATAAACTTGCTGGTGCCGGACCTCCCGAGCCACAGCCTGGGTCCCCGAACCCCCGGTAAGTGCAGAGGCTGCACCTCCCAAGGGGAGAGGGGTGGGCGGTACCAGGGGAGGGGGCAGCGGGACCCCGGGTCGCGCAGGCGCCTTCCTCACCCCTTCGATCGCCCTCCTTGGAGTGCTGGGGGAGGGGGATGGCCAGCGTCGGAGCGGAGTGAGGGCCGGAGGCCGACACAAAGCCCGTCCCTCCCCTGCCAGCTCCCTTTGCCTTCCTCCTCCGGCAGCTCCTCCCGGCCCCGCGCTAGTCCACTGGGCCACCGGTCGCCCCCGCCTTCGGGACCTGCGGGGAGGGCCTGCGCGAGGTAAGGGGCGGTGGCAACGGAGACCCCACCCACTGTGCCCGGGCGCGGGCAGGGCGGCGGGTTTCAAGGCGCGGGGTCCTGCTGCTCACATTCTCCTCGGCTCTGGGGGAGACTTGGGGGAGAGGGCTAGCGAGCCTCCTCGGGAGTCGTGGAGATCGACGGGGGAGGGGGCGCCAGGGAATGGAGACCCTGGAACCGGGGCACGTTGATATTCCAGCGCTACGAGGCGGCCGCTGGTCCGGACAGGGTCATGGGGTATCCTCAGCTGACCTCTGCGACGGTGGGGTGGGGGGCGCCGGGGGTACCGGCGCCGTGCCCCGCGGTGCCGGGCGTGTGCGTGCGCGCTCGAGGAGGAGGTAGGGAGTTTTGTCGCGTTCTGCCCGAGGAGACGTCCAGGAGGTGTCAAGTGCGCTCGGGCCTTTGCGGGAGTGTCAGCCCGGGTGTCCAGAGCAGACCTCGTCCATGCGCCCGGCCCCTGCACCCAGCAGACCCTCCTGCCACATATTTTCAATCCCCGGGAGGAAGCTCGGGCAGGAGGGTCGGTGAGTCCAGGCAGGGGCCGATTGGGCCAGCGCGGTAATGGATGGCGGCGCAGCAAGCAGAGGAGGGGCCCAGGGTTCCTGCTGGGAAGGGACGGGGCCACTTGCCCACTTTGAGGCCTCCACCCTTGGCGTCGACTTTCACCAGCGCAGGGTCCACCCACCCTTCACAGGGCGCCCCTCGAAGACCGGGGAATAGCAGGGTTTGCAGAATTCAGCTTTAAAGTCTGTAATATGTTGCCAAGAAATACAGAACAAGACCTGCCCCCTGGGCCCTGAGAGACTCCTCTCTCACAGCTCGCAAATCTTTGGGGCTTCCCGAGGTCAGCAGAGGAGACCGCACACTGACCCCGCACGCAGTGGAGCTGCATTTTCTTGCAGGCCTGAGGGTTCCGGGCTCAGTGGGGTTTCTTAGGAGCATGCCGTCATCAGCAAGGAACCCTCAGAGAGTTCTTCAACCAACAGGACGTTGTAACTATTACAGCACAAATAAACACTTGGCGGTTCTCCAAATTAAGATAAATAATATTTTAATGCAATATTTTAAAAAATCAAATTTAATGTAGTAAATGTTTGTATTAATGTTTTACCCAGTTCAAACATGGGAGGATGTTTTGATAAATGTACATAGAAGCACACCTTTTCCTTTCTGCCTCCTGTTCTAATATGTCTCTAGAACACTGGGGAGTTGTCGGTGATCCGGCACCTTCCTTGAGGATATTAGCAGCCAGGGATTGGGAGGGGCCGGGACAGTGAGGGGCCCTTGCATTTGGGACTGGGGAAGAAGGCCGGTGGTTAAGAGTTGATTTGGGGTTTAGGGACTCTGCTCTTAGCAGGTGGAGGCTGGGAACATGAGAGAAGACCCAACCTGCTACCAGGACTACTTGTGTGGTGACATTCTTCTGCAGAGGGATTATCTAAGCAGAGAAGGAGACCTAAAATAGCCCACACTTGACCCCCATGCAGGGGTAGATGGCAGGAGCCTGGCTCCCTCTGGGGCTGCAGTATGTGCTTATTTAGAGATGACTTGCCAGCTGCCATCTTATTCCCACCCAGGAACCCCCTCCTCTTCTCCAAATTCAAGGGTCACTACCCTACTCCAAAGAGGAGTCCATTCTCCAGAAGCAACCCCCTTACACAGGTCAACCCCCTCTCTCTGCTTGGAGGACACAGATAACTGATTTCTTCTCTGTGCCAAGGCATACACCCCTGGGAGGTCAACTTTAATTGGGCTGTTCTTCACATACTCTCCACATGATATCATTTTGGCATTATGTCCCACTCCCCTTGTACATCCAACCCTCCTACTAATCCTCAGCTGGGAAGGTTTCCCTGCCTTCCCTTCTCCATCCCTGATAAGGGACCCCATCTTTGCACCTCAAAATTTTTTGTGTGTGTATCACCTACGAGCAGTGTGCACTGGACCCCCACTTGCCCACTGTGAACTTCCTGGGGTCGAAAGTCAGGTCATAGCTTTTACTGATTAGCCCTCAAGGAATGAACAAACAGAAATACCCCTTTGTAAATGCATTGTGAGGAGTTACACAGGGAGGCGTATACCCTTTGCAGAGAATCATGTTCATAGGGCACTTGATAATATGCTTTTACAGATAATATCTCAGTTGTTTCTCACAGCAGTAATACTATTAATGCCAATTGGTAGGTGAGAAAATAGGAGGCCTCGTATGCCAAGAGGAGAATTTACCCTGTTGTGTTTTAGCATGCAACTTTGCTAAAGAATCCCTACGGCACTCCAGTGGCAAATACCTTAGAGTAACGCTAATGTTAAGCAAGTTTTCCATTGCAGGACTTATCAGTGCCTTCATCATTACAATATACATTGGAACTTTTTAGGATGATGCATGCTATGGAATGTTTGCCAACTTCATTTGGCCACAGAGCACTTCTTATGAAGCATCTTCTGGGTCCAGTGTTCTAAGGGAAATGTTTAGTTCACTCGAATAGTTTTTAGCTCACCTTCTGACATCTAGGCAGTTTCCAAGGAGCACTGGCACTCAGAATAGTAAAAATGTAATATTCTGGACATGAAAAAGGCACAGTAACCTCCTCCCTTGTAAATCTACAGTAAACTATTGGTCTACCAGCTTCTGTGGGCCTGATTAACAGGAGTCAGTTCTCCAGGGTTTGATCAGATTTGAGGGAGGCCAGAAGCTGGGTAAACAATGCAGATGGGACTGAGTGCCGTGTTCACACTGCCCAGAAGCTGGCAGACCTCGTGCACCTGCCCTGACAACGCCTCAGACGCAGTGGTGCACGTGGAACGGCGATGTGAGGGTCCCTGTACTTTGGTTGATCGTCTCTGCTGAGTGGGGAAAACACACCTTGAGTTTTCACTTGTCTCACTTTCTCTCTCCTGGAGAACTGGCAGTGTGGAGGGCATCAGTGTGTGCCCGTGACAAGGTAGCAGCAGTCAGTCCCTGTGTGCCTCCCTCCTAGAACAAGGGGCTGCTCAGGGCAGCCTCCAGTTCATACACACCCATTGTTTGAAATCAGGTGCGTTTTCAAAGACGTGGCCTACAACCTCCTACTGGGTGTTTTTCCCAGATCTGTAACCCTGGCTGTGCAGGCTTCGTGGCATTTAAGAGCGGAGATGAATGAGGAAAGCAGGAGTTCCTCTTCCAGGGATTCAGAGGAGAGCTGTGGGCCAGCAGAGGAGCCTTTGGAAGTGACACATGATCGGAGAGGCAGGGCTGGGTGAATCTGCCGTCCTGCAGATATTTCTAGATCTCCAGAGCTGAGCAAATTTATCTCAAGATTTGTTTCATAGACTTTTGCAAAGCACTAGAAGTCAGTAGCCCCTGAGATCTGTATTGAATGGGATGGTGTCACAGGGTCAAGGAAAGGAGTGTTTTGAGAAAAATGGGCCTATCAGATGGGATATGGGGGTTATTCGTGTGTGTGTGTGTGTGTGTGTGTGTGTGTGCGCGCGTGTGCGTGTGTGTGCATGTGTGTGTGTGTGTGTTCATGCATATGTGCGTGCATGTATGCCTGTGTGTGTGTGCGTGTGCGCCTGTGTGTGTGTGCGTGTGTGCGTGTGTGTGTGCATGTGTGCGTGTGTGCGCGCGTGTGTGCATGTGTGTGTGTGTGTGCATGTGTGTGCATGTGTGTGTGCGTGTGTGTGCGTGTGCGTGTGTGTGTGTGCATGTGCGTGTGCGTGTGTGTGTGCATGTGTTCATGCGTGTGGTATGCATACTCATGGTCCTGCATATGTGGCCAAGGAAGAGAGTGGAGAGGAAATGCTGAGTGTGATTTTTAACCTGTTGAGTTTAAAAATTCTGTATGTTACCCAGATAGAAATTTTCAATAAGCAGCTGGAGACCCGGGGAGTCACTGGGGCACTGTGTACACCGGAGCTGGGAAGTTAGTGGACTGACCCAGGAGGAGGGCACAGGTAGGGCACAAAGGGATCAAAGCAGAACCTGCAAGCCTCCAGCCAGGCACCGGGAAGGGGACTGTGAAGCCGGGCTGGGGAGGAAGAGCCTGCCCTGATGAGCCAGGAGCCTGCTGGTGTATGGCGGGCATCCATCGGGATCGGTCAGGGCCCAGGCTGCTCCAGGCTGTGAAGTGTTTTTAATATCACCCGAGGGAAGTGTGGAACGGTCAGCTGAGGGTGTAAATGGAACCACGCACGGTGATCCAGGCACTAGCAAACCCACCCAACAGCCTTATCACATGTTGAATGAATGAATAATTACATGACAATGGTTTTTGAAGTAAAAACTATTTTTAAACGTGCTAATGGTTTTATGAAAGTCTAAACAGTCATTTTGGAGAAGATTCTCAGAAAATAAAGTTAGGTTTGGGGAATGCAGGACATGAGCCTACAGGCATTCCATCCATAACTTTGAATACCCACAAAAGTAATAGGAAATATGTAAAAATATGCTGATTTATAGTTTGAAACCATCTGTATGATCAGTTTAAATGGCTGAGCTTCACATTGTCCAAATCAGAAACAAATTCAGGAGGCATTCTAATTATTGCTGTGAGCTTACATCTCATTTTGATGAGGACGGGTGGTCAAGTGATAGTAAATAGTGAAGGTATTCCTGTGTAATCCCCTTCCTGAAATTCTGGAACGTTAAGCATCGTTAAACTTGAACTTGGTAAAACACTTGTACTTTGCAGTTTTTAATGAATTAAGTCTGTTTTAATTGAAGTTAACCTGGTGAATGAGATAAACAGACATTTTGGTTTTCACGTGTACGATTTTATGTGTCTGATCAGGTCTACAGAATCCAAACTCCAAACATTTAGTCAGTTTGAGTAGTTAGCTAGGTGAACTTCATTTGCTTAAGAAAGCATTTTTTTTCTTTATTGAAGAAATATTTGCCATTTTTCTCTTTTTCCAACTAGCTAATGCCCCATTGCATTTAACTCTTGTTTGATTACAAGAATACTTTTTAAAATGAATTAAGGCAGCTGTCGTTCCTGTAGGGTAAGCAAGGGGCCCCTGCACGGGTAGGATTGCACATGAACATTTGAGTCCTCATAAATCAGTCCAGCTCGCCGCCCCCCAAAATCAGAAGCCGTGTCTCCTAAGACCAGTTAGTCTGGGGTTTGTCTGACTTCAGCACGTGAATGGCATCTAAGCAACACTCCTCCTTTCACTACCCAGACGTCTCTTGCCTACGTGCTGAATGTTCGTGACTTTTTGTCATGCAAAAATGTTAATGTTTTGTGCAGTCCAATGTTTGCTTTAATGGCGCTGATGCTCGGAAAGCCTTTCTTGTATCCTCAAACCACCAGCCATTTCTATTTCCTTCTAATGGTTATAGTTTCAGTTGTATAGATTGCTGTTTAAGTAAGAATGCTACTTAATTCCTTTTTCCCTCCACTAGCTTACCCCCAGGTCCAGCTCAGTACTAATGCAGTATCTGGCAGGGCAAGTCCCACTCCACTTCCTGTCCCTTTATCTTTCTTATGTTGCCCCCTAAATTTTCATGGCAATGTTCACTATTAATTCTCCCAGCCAGATTTTATTCCATGGGATTTGTGTGGAATTATATTAAGCCTCGACACTGATTTGGGAAGACCTGATTGTTTTGGGTCCTCTTTTTCTAGGAAACCACAAGTGGAATGACAGCTTGCAGGTGTTGGTGGTGCATAGTCAGACCACACTTAGCCACCTGTCAGCAGGTGCCTGGGGAAGGAGCTGCTAGCCAGCTGGTTCGGAAGGGATGTGGTGGCTTCTGGATTCAATGCTGCTGGTGGGGTTTGGGATGCTGGCTGGCTCCCAGGGACCCCTTTGTGGTCTGTCGGGCTTCCCTGTGTAACTCCTGGCCTGAAGGGCCGTCCAGCCAGGTAGGGGATACTTACAAACTCGGGTGAGGATAGGACAGTGTCTTCACAACTCGACTCAGCAGACACATTTGTGCAGAGTTTGAACTTGAAAACCCCTAATGTAAGTGCTTTATTATTATTATTATTATTTTTGCAATTGTTTTTCCTCTTGGAGATTTAGGAATCTGAAAGAGAACAAAGACAGAGGCTGAGTCTTTTTTTAAAAGGTGTTTACCCCTCATCTCTTTGTTAAACAAGCGCAGAAATGGAGGGGACACAGGGCGGGCAGCTAGGCTGTTGGCTACACTCCTGTGTGAGGAACGTGTATGAAGGAGGGAGGGAGCCTCTGGCCTGTAGGCTTCGTGGCTCCCAGCCAGCAGCAGAGGGAGGGAGCTAGGGAGGGAGTGGACAAGCAGGGACCTGCTGCAGGCAGGCAGGCTCCCCTCCAGCTTCCTGGGGTGCTCCGTTCAGGGTACTTTCTTCAGAGCTGCTGCTCCCCTCAGTAGGGTGAGTCTGATGGCTGAAGGGGCAGTCAGACCCAACCGTTCTGTGTCCCTCCCCCATGGTGGGAGCCCTCTCCTGGCCACTGCCCATGTCCCACCAACCCCGATTCTGTCTGTATTCTGAAATTCCTGTGTTAACACATAACTCATACTCGCTGTTACCAGTTTTCCTGGGGGCACATCTCGTCCCAATGAAGCCTAATATTTTCAGTGAATGTCTTTCCCTAAACAGTGTACAGGGTGACTGTAGGCTATGCAGATGATCGAAAAAATACATCTAACCTCCTACACTGGACTGCTGGCGGGGGCCATCCCCTCTCTTAAGCTCTCTCTTCACAGGACTCTGGTACCTGCTGGAGGTGAAATCATGTCAGAGTTGGGGCTGGGAGAGGGCAGAGTGACCTCTTTCTATTTAAAGGGCGATATGGTCGCATATAGAAGGGACACTGTATCCTGACTGGGTGTCAGAAAAGGATTCTGGCAGAACCTGGCAGACGGAGGGGTTGGTGATAGAGAGCAACAAGTGGATTTCAGGCAGGAGTGTCAAGTGCAAAGAATGAGAATCGGCAGGAGCGCGGTGCACTTGGGGAAAGGATGCGTCGTTCCTTATGGCTTCACTGGGCACCCGCGGTTCCCTGCTTGGGTTCTGCGAAGTGTGGAGAGGGGGGAACACGTGGTCTAGGCCTTCTGAGAGCCTTCAGCCCAAAGGGGAGGCAAGAGCTGTACATCGGGGACAAGTAGAGGATAGCATCCCGTCCTAAACCATCAGACTGTGGCGAGATGGGGAGAGTCTGGGAAGGGAACCCATCGTCTGCTGCTCCGGGTAGCTCAGTCCTGTCACAGGGCTGCTCGGGCCCTGCAGGGGACTGTGCCCTGTTTTGGACTAAAGTGGAATCTCAGCCTCTCGTGACTGTAAACAGTGGGTAAGGGGAGGTCTTTATGGTAAAGTACTGGGGGCAGTGCTGGACCCACCAGAGTGGGCAGCTCAGAGGCCAGTTCACCCATGTGCTTACACCTCTGAGTTGGCCTGTCTGGCTGAAGGCTGCCCCAAACCCCTCCAGCTCTCTCTGCATGCAGGTGAAGCATGTCCTATAAACCTAGGCCGTCCTCCCACAGACAGACACGGCTGCTGATGTGGGAGTGAACATGGTGAAGGGATCTGAGGGGTTACCATGTACCTGCCAGGTCTGGGACACTGCTTCTCAACATCACTGAAGCCAGCAGCTCACACAGGAAGAATTTGTCCTTCATTTCTGTGACCTCCTCATGGTATGGGGAGCAGGAGTTTCTTACTGACCCTCTGCCTACATGTATGGCTTACTAGCCCCATTAGTGGTCACACTAGCCCACCAGAAACCATCTCTGAGGCTTCTGGGCCATGTTTATTTCCCACAATTCTGCTGCAGATTTTTATGTCCTCTAACCTGATTTGATATTTGCACTATAATCACAGTATGTCTGTAAATATGTAAGTATCCTTCTTAGAAATAATTAGCTCTTTGTTGCTCTTATTGTTGGCTCCCAGTTCCTCGAAGAGTAACTGAGGAGGTGTGAGGTGGGAGACCTTGAGAACCCCGGGTGTAGGGGACTGGCGAGCATTAAGATCTGAAGGAGAATTTCTTAATAATGTCAGATGATGACAACAGCCGTCCTCACTGTCCAGGCCAGACATCTGTCAAACCCTTACACCAAATGCATGTAACGCCTGAGTGTACGTACACCTTCTGCTCCGCCCTTTCTGAGCCAGTGTTCCCATCATCCCCACCCCCGCCTCTGTCTGGGAGGTTGCATAGGCCCTAGCAGTGGAAGCATAACACGGTGGAGTATGTGAATTGTTTCGAACTAGCCAATCACAGGAGGCTTCAGATGAAGCTCCGTGTTACCACGGGGGTGCAGTTCATGAAGGTCCTGCCGTGACATACTGCCAGTAAGAATGTGGTGCATCTGCTGTCCTGTGCACACTGTAGCTGGAATGACGGTGGAGCAGAGAAGCCAGACTCACATGGCAGCACCATGCGGAATCAGGCGGGATATTAAACATTGTGGTGTAAGATCTCAAGAGCTATGTCTTGGTAGGGTCTAATTTGAACTGTTGATGTAAGATGGAAAGCCATCTTTTCTTTTCGTTTTTTTAGTTTTATTCTAAAGTATTTTTTATTTAGTTTAAGAGTCAAGAAATCACTAAAATAATAATTGCAAGGGAAAAATATCAACAATAATGATGAAAGAAAATGAACAACACAAGGAAAGGGTAAGATTTTAGGTACTGTTTCCCCGTGAGTCTGTTTAAACTTCTGGGTCTTAGTTGGTCTTTAATATTCTAAGGGATTCTCTATACACCTCATAGGACATGGTTCTCAGCCTTCCCACTGCCACAACCCTTTAATACAGTTCCTCGTGTTGTGGTGACCCCCATAAAATTATTGTTGTTGCTACTTCATAACTGTCATGTTACTACTGTTATGAATCGTAATGTAAATATCTGATATGTGTTTTCTGATGGTCTTAGGCGACCCCTGTGAAAGGGTCGTTGGACCCCCAAAGGGGTCGGACTCACAGGTTGAGAACCGCTGCCACAGAAGATAACAGTGAAAATCGGAGAAGCTTGAGGGAAAACTGTACTCAGTTCTGCAGACTGAAAAAGAACCTGGTGTAAGAACCAGGATTTCACGGTTCTCAACGATTATGATGGTTTGATATGATACATATCATTCTAAAAACAGATAAAAATCAATAAACATAGTGAAATAGTTGTTGAAGGGTGACTGAATGGAAGGCACTGTACGTATAACTATATGATTAAGTATTATTTAATTTAATAAAACTGCTTTTGAGGAAAATATTTTTGATGAGTGCCGGGAAAATTGACCAAGCTATGACACCTATTGACTTCCAACATTTCTCCACGCCCCAGGAAACGCCCAGCACGGAAGCACAGAGCAGCCTTCTGAGGAGCATCTCCCAATAAACCCCCTCACAGACAATGTTTGTGAAGGGACTTTGGTGTGGGAACACAGTTGGCCTTGCCCTCAGTCTCGAGGAGGAAACATGAAATCTCGTTTTCTTGTAGAGATGCTTTGGCTCATCCACCATTGGGCTCTGTCGTCTCGTGACCCTGCCACCCTGGCCACCTCTCCTCTTTCAAGTCACATCCTCACCTGCCTCCTTTTCAGCTCGGATTCCATGGTCTGGGGTTAGAGCCCTTCCTTCGCATAAACCTTAATTCTCTTGCCATCTCTTTCAGGGAGCTCCCCTGACTAAACCCAACCCAGGCTAAAGCACGTTCCCCTTGTCTGTGCTGGGACAGTCAGAGGGACATGGCTAGAAAACACGGGCATGTTCAAGGGTGCATGACTGTTGATCTCAAGGGTCTTCCGGTCTATTAGTCCATCCACTCTCCTCTTCAGGTCAGTCTCAGACAGCCATTTGTTGTGATGACATCCATATAGATAGGAGTGACATGAAGTTTTAAGACCTAACACCGATTTATCATTCTGGTGTTTCGTTTCCTCGTGCCTCTAACCCTATCCTATTTCCCTCACTTAGGGTGTGCTGATGGCAACCTTTGAAACTGATTTCACAACCTACTAATGGATTTTGAAAAAAGATGCCCAGGGTGATTTTTTTTACTCGGATTCCTCCCTTCTCAAACCTCCCACACCCTCCCACCCCCGGCACTCTCAGTTGATGACCTTACTCCCTATTTCCCTGCGACACCAGAATTAATCAGAACTCCCATCACTCCCGCTCTCACAGCACCAGAGGCCCTGCCCCTGCCTCCCTGCCTGCCACAGTGGACAGGACACTTTGCTCTTCTGTGGGCTCAGTCCCCCACTCGTGCAGTGGGTCCTGCCTTCTCTCCCATACTTAAGGACGCTACTCCAGCAGTTGTCCCCTCTCTGTTCTGGGTCACCAGTTGTGCCCCTCTCTTTACTCTATTGGGTCATTGCCATGCAGGTACCATCATACTGTCATATTGTTACCAGAAAATGGGGTGTCCTTGTCGACACGACATCCAGGTTCTTGGTATCTCGAGCAAAGAATTGAATGAGACACTCACACAAGTAAAGAGGGGAAACAAAGAGACAGTTTATTGAGGGGAAAGTACACTCCAAAGAGGTAGGAGCGGGATCGAGCAGGAAAATGGCTCAGGAGCCCCGATGAACAAGGCTTTGGGGCTTTTATTCTGTCTTCAGGGGAGACACCTCTGGGTGTGGGGTCTCTTGATTGACAAGTCTGACTGACAAGCCTGTGACATCCCCTTTCTTTTATTGTTCCTGTCTCCTTTCCAAAATCAGTTACTTTCTGTGATTGTCTTATCTTGGGGGCAGGGATTACTAGTGAGAGGGTGGTATCAGGGCAGTGGTGACTATTCCAGCAGGGCGAGTCTCATGGGAGGGGTCCCGAGATCCCCCCTATTCTGTCTGCCTTCCTCACATTTCTTTGAGAGACGTGATCCCCACAAATCTCTATGGGAAGCTGAGGGGCTGAAGATCTCTTCTTCTGTATCTGCTTCCTGCTGAAGATGGTCGTTGTCCCTACCTATTGGGGATCCAGGGAGCTCTCACCCTGTCTGATCTAAAGGGGGAAGGGATCTTGAGATCTGCCACGTTGACTCCTTTGGTGGAGATGGGCTGGAAGCCCTGCCAGGTGACTTCTGCATTGCAAAGGCCCCTAGATAAGGAGAACCAGACCCAGTTAGTAAGTTCGAAAGCTTTGGTGGTGAGATGTAGACTTCAAAGCCATCACTGCAGGGTGGCTACAGAAGATTTGTTTAGCCCTTTGGAGTCTGCGTCCTGCTGGTTTTGGTCTCCACCAGCCACCCAGGTGCGACTGCCTGTCCAGGAATGGCCTGGGGATGATACAATTAACAAACAGATTCACAGTCACAAGGATGATTGGCTAAAAATCTAGCACACCCAGCTAAGTCCAGTTTTATGATCACATATCACAAGTTTTAGGATGGCTAACCAGGGCTGGAGACAGACATTTTGGCAATACACAAGTTACCAGTTCTCTGAATGATTAGCCCAAACTGGGGCAAAGGACATCCAGGAGGGATGGGGTAAAAGCCTGTTGTTTTAAGTTTTAAGTAGGGGGCAAGGTGGAGACCTTCTAGGATTCAAGTTAGGAGCAATCGGCTGTTTAAACTAGAGTTAAAGGAAGACTGATTGAGAAGGTATTAAAGCTACGGCCTAAGAAAGTGAGCCTGAGCGCCAAAGAACTAGAACAGGAGTTCTTAGTGAAGTGGGGGGATGGCTACTCTGTTGACCCACATCAATATCACCCTCTTTAGAGAAGCTTCGCTGACCCCACAGCTACCTCCAGCTCCCACTTCTTCTCAACTTTGCTTCACAACAGTGCTCTCCACGGGGGTGTCTGTGCTCACCGTGTCCAGTTCCTCCTCTTCCATTCTTTCCTACATCCACTCCCATCGAGATGCTGCACCCTGAACTCATCTTGTCAAGGTCATCATGACCTCCATGTTGCCAAATCCAGCGGTCAGCTTTTGGTCCCCGTATCCTCCCATCTTCCAGCAGCATCTGTCATAGGTCCCTGCCCACCCTTCTTCCAAGCTTTCAGAACCACGCTTTCTCTTGCTCCTCTTACTTCACTGGGGACTCCCTCTCAGCCTCCTTTGCTAGCTCCCCCCTCATTTCCTCGATCCCTAAACATCGGAGTGCCTTGGGGCTTGGTCCTTGGGTCTCTTCCTGCTGATACTCCATTAGGTGATCTCATCCTGCCTTCCTGCTTCAAATACCACCTGTGTGGGGGTGCTCTGCAAGCCAGGCCCCTCCC
>PVJL010010974.1:0-45839 GCA_004026885.1 Lyroderma lyra
CCGGTACCGTGCGGAGTACTGATGGGCGCAGCTCCGTTGGCTAGGCCCAGTACCGCGCTGAGTACTGATGGGCACAGCTCCATTGGCTAGGCCCAGTACCGCGCTGAGTACTGATGGGCACAGCTTCATTGGCTAGGCCCGGTACTGCGTTGAGTACTGACGGGCACAGCTCTGTTGGCTAGGCTCGGTACTGCGCTCAGTACTGATGGGCGCAGCTCCGTTGTCTAGGCCTGGTACTATGCTGAGTACTGACGGGCGCAGCTCCGTTGGCTAGGCCCGGTACTGCACTCAGTATTGACAGGCGCAGCTCCATTGGCTAGGCCCGGTACTGTGCTGAGTACTGACGGGCGCAGTTCCGTTGGCTAGGCCCGGTACTGTGCTGAGTACTGACGAGCACAACCGTCTGGCTCTAAGGTTCATTTAATTTCTATTGTGACAAATTGCTACCCGGCGATTTCTAAGGCCCGTTAAGGTTTTTACAGTGTCACCTCCTCTCCCTGTCCCCACCATCATCATCACCATCTTAACCACTTCTCACTATGTAGCTACTGTGTACAAAGAAGTAAGCTTTATATTATTATTATTAATTATTATTATCGCTATCATTTATTGAACACCACCATGTACTCGGGACGGTGCCAGCCACTTCTGTACATGGTCACTTTTAATCCACATGACCACCCCGCGGGGCAGGTACTAATTATCCCCATTTCACAGATGGGAGCACCGAGACTCGGGGAGGGTGACCGGCTTGCCTGGCAGTGAGAGGGAAAGTTGGGACTTGAAAGCAGCTTCATTAGACATCAAAGGCTGTGCAATCAATCACTGTGCTCTCTAGCCTCCCTAACTGCAAGGTCAAGGCCATGCACTTGAAAGGTGCTCCAGGAGACATGCAGAAGCACAAGCTCCTCCCAGGCAGGGCCACGGTCTAGGGGTGGAACGCCCTCAAGTGTGGCCCGACTGGGAGGTGGCCCTGCCCCTGAGAGATGTGAAGGTGGCCCTGCACGTGGGTTCCATGTGAACTTGTGTCATGAGCCACTGGGATAAAGGCCCCGTCCACCCCGTGAATTTCCGCCATTCACCATGCCCCTCGGAGCCGAGCTCTAGGTGCCGCCGGGTGCACTGACTGCTCCAGTAATAACAGAACCGTCTCTGCCCCGGTGTGTCTGGGAGGCTGGCAGGCGGAGCCAAAGCTCTCTGAGCGAGGGGGACCGAGAGCCACACGGGCTAAGTGGCTGAAGAGATGTCATGAATTCAGTGCTTGCCAAGGCCTTGTTGAGGGACCACGAGGTGTCAGGGTGCACCGGGTCGACCCCCGATTTGGGGGGAGCGTGGGATGGGTGAGAGGATGCCAACAAGCAACACGCTGTCTCCCACACCGGCTCATCCTCTCGGTCCCGGTGCCCTTGGCCAGAACGTGCCCCGTCTCTGGGTTTCAGAGACGTCCTCTGACGGGCGAGGGAGTGCTGGAATTAGATGTTCTCTGAGGACACTTCAGCTGCTGAAGTTTTATGGCTCAATTAAGCCAGAGGCACAGAGTTAAGAAAGCAACTCTGAACTCAGATTTTATTTTAAAAAATGATTTTCTTTCTGGATTTACCAACTGATTAGCTGTGTGACCCGAGGCACATTACCCTGCCTCTCTGAATCTCCGTCTTCCCACCTGTAAAATACACATTCCAGTAGTTTCTACCTCATAGGGCTGTGGAGGGCCATCCAGGCTGATGCCTGTGAAGGGTCCCACTTGTGTTGGACCCCAAAATCGCCCAGTAAACGGCAGCCACCACGATGATGGGCACGAAGCCACAGGCCAGCTCTGCCCTGGGCTCCCAATTCCTTCTCTCTGGGAGGATGGGGGAACGTTAGGCTCTGGCGGAGAGCAGTGTGCAGCAAGGGAAAGAAAGCACCTGGATTTCTCTATTACCACTGATTGGAGCTGAAAATAAAACTGAAATTCAGCAAGAAAGGAAGGAGCCTATGAGTCACTAGGGAAAAGAGTCTTCTGCCAGGCGCCAAGTTCTGTGAGCTGTCCCTGCACATCTTCCTGTCCTTGTCACCGTGACCTTCCTCTCCCGTGGGCTGGGTGTCTCCCCTACACTTCACACTAACTGCAAAAGCTCTCCAAGCTGGCCTCGGGTCTCCCCCTCTCCTCACTGCCAGATGCTGGTGTGAAATGCGGCCTTTCTCATGTTGTTCCCCCCCGGGCCCACACCCTTCGCGGCTCACAGGCTTCTGAGTTTGGCATTCCAAGCCTTTCCAAGTTCAGGTCCGATCTCCCTGGCCTCTCTTACCTCTCTTGCCATCCAGCTTGGTCCCCTCTGACTTCGTGCCCCCAACCCCTTTTCCACACCTAGCGTGAACGAAGTAGCTCATGCATTCATTAATTCATCCAGCCAACACATGAGAACTAGAATTTCTAAGAAGCACAAAGTCTAGGGAGCATGGCATGGCACTGCCCGCCTAGGGGTGGCTGCCTCGCCCCCCATCTGGCACAGTGGCAGACATTACTAATGGATCCCCATGCTTCTTTGCTCACCAGGTTCAGACGCAGCCTCAGACTCAAAGCAATTCCCCAGGCAGCCTGCACTCAGCACCTGGGATGGCACAACCTGTATTGCATCTTCAGGTAGTGGGGTCACACAGAGGGGGGCACACACCGCATCTCAGGGCCACCACGTAGCTTGGGTCACACATCCACTCTGAGCAGCTATATGCTCAATGGTAGAATAAGGACACTTATTTTTTACCTCATCTGGCTGCTGAGGAGTTGGAGCTCGGAAAGACTGCGGGATAACATTTTGGGGTTTTCTCACCACCTTTCCCTCATTGGCTCAGCAGCCTTCATTGCCTCAGGGGTGCGGGGTGCAACAGGAAAGCTGAGAAAAATTTCAGTTTATTGAGCCTCCAGAGCCCGTGCCCTGAAGATCATCCCGAGCCCAGAACGACGGATTTTCAAGAACAGAGGCGGAGGCAGGCTCTCTGCCCTCGGGCGGGTACAGCTTCTCCAAACCGGGCCGGGCCGGGGAGGACCGGGAGAGCGAAGAAGCCGGCCGTCGCCGAGGGCCGGGGCAGAAAGCAGAACCCTCCATCAGTGTGGACACCAGACTGCAACTGAGGCACGGGCTGGCCACTGGGGGTGACCGCAGGGACGTCCCTTCCCTCCCCGTCAGCCCCTGCCCTGAGTGTAGAGGCAGCTGTTGAGAGTTTAGCAGAGAAACTGAAAGCAGAGATTAGGGTCCTGCTACCCAAAGGGACGGGGGCCCCAAGTGGATGTGAGGACAAACCCGTTTACATTGCTTCCCCCACCGACCGTACCGGACAGGCCCGCCGGCTCCCTGCTAATTAGTTATTATGATCAGAAGTATTATTACCGTTATTGTTGTGCAGGTTAAGTGACCTGAGGGGCTGTCGAGCACCTGACACATAGCAAGGGCTCGATGAATATTCACTGCCCTGATTTTCCTTCCCTGTTAGGGGGTGGAATTGCCCCCACCCACAGATTCGGAGAACCCCGTCGTGTGGGCCACTTCTCAGGGCTGCGAAGCCTCGTGCTCTGACTGGTGCGCTAGCTCTGGTGTCAGACACGTTGGATCAGTTCGCGGAATGGTCTCTGACAAAGGCTTTGGATACATTTGGGACTAGCAGGTTTGGAAGGCAGATGGCTCCCCTGTGATTCAAGAGAACGTGCCATCCTTCCACATCGTGTCCTCAGTAAACTTCACCTTCATCATCTCTGGCTCTTGCCTGAGTTTTAGGACCAGGGGGTGGACTTGGAGACTCCCCATGAAGCAGAATTAGGGTGACAGGTATGATGAAGGGAAGGGGGGTAGCTTTAGCTTCTCTGGCCTTCCCTCCTGGCTTTCAGCTGGAAAGCTGGTCCCAGGATCTCTTTGGGAACAAGAAACTCTAACAATCTGCCCATATCAATAGCATGGCGTCGGTGACCTCTGTGCCCCCAGCAATCTGTTTCTGGGTGGCCATTGCTGCTGCCCTGTTATCAGCCTGGAAAGACGCCAGGGCAGAGTGGGGGCTGGGTGCAGTATTAAAATGCTCATCTTCACCACCATTATTTATTGAGCAACTGTGAAGCGTTGGGTTGTGCCTCATACTTCACTTACACGATTTTCTCTATTTGCCATGGCAACCCTGGGAGGGAAGCCTTAGCCCTCGTTTTACCAATTAGCAAGAAGATCTCAGAGAAGAACACGTTTCTGGAACTAGACATGGTTCACACCATCTACATATCACCCGTCACCTGCTCTATGCTGTTGGGGCGCAAGGCAACTGAGCATTGTTTACATTCCAGACGTGGGTTTAATCGTCATGCAAACATCCGTGTGTCATGCTCACACACGAGGTGGCTAAAGCCTTATTTCACCTCATAATCTCATCTGCAACATTCCTATCACTTCCAGAAAGCTCCGCCCGCACATCTGCCAAGTCGCTGAGATGGACTAGCTCCAGGACACTGAATCGTGGCACGTAGGCCATCACTGCCCCACCTGTGCCTGACACAGCCATCGTCAATGAGCCATAGATCTCCTTTCCACTGAACCCAGAGGTGGCCCCAGAGCCCTTCTGAAACAGCCGTTTGGGAAATCATGACCAACGAATTAAAAGTTGGCACAGTGGGAAACGTCAGGGGGATTTAGAAGGACAATCTGCCAGTTACAAACCTGGTCCCGGCATGCAAAGCACAGCATGGAGAACGCAGTCCATCATATCGCTTTGTGTGGTGTCAGGTGGGCACTAGGCTGATACAGTGATCACTTCATAAATTATATAAATGTCTAATCACTAGGTTGTGCACCCGAAACTAATATGGTATTGCATTGTATAAGTAAAACATAAATTAAAAATAAAAACCTGACAAAGGAAGTGAGTCGTCTTTGTCATTGCTGCATAAGAAGACAGCCATGGCCCTTCATGCACTGAGGCTCCACGAGGCCACGTGGTACGGGAGTGGCACTGGCAGTGAGCTTGGGACTCGGGAGCCCCGGGTCTAGCCTGACTCAGCCACCTGCCAGCTCTGGGACCAGGGGCACGTTAGTCCCTGTCGGCAGGCCTCAGTTTCTTCATCTAGCTCTGTGGTCCTGTCTAGTTTCAGTCACCTGTGATGCAGGACAGATCACCGGATGTGGATTGGAGGTGATGTGATCTCACAGAATTTGTATCCCAGGCCAAGAGGAATGATGCCTACCTGCTTGGGGAGATGCTGTGCGAGGCATTTCAATGACAACACACGCATACAGTGCGGTTGGAGATGGGGCTCCAGCGAATCACAACAGGATCCCATACACTCAGGATCAAAAGGGCCTCAAAATTGTTGGGTCACATATGTATCTGACACATGAGACCCCCTCCATACTATGTCCAACTAGAAGTGGTGAGTCTCTGCTTATACGCCTCTCAGGACAGGGAGGTTCCTTCTTCCCAAGGTGGCCCAGGCCCCTTTTGGGGTCACTTCTGATAATGAAAGCTTTTCCTTATGTGCTGGCATTACTTTGTCTGGATGGACCCTGTGACTCTTGAGGTCATCCAGGTCCATAAAATCCTCTGTCTCTTGATAGATCCTTAGGTATTTGTGGTAGTTTGCACGTTTTGTGTCTCTGCACCCCAGCTCGGTCCCTGCCATGAGACAACCCTGTCTCCACATGAAAACCTCCTTAAGTCCTGTTGCTGTTCCTTAAGGAAGATGGTTCTGAGTATCTATGCCCTGGGAATGCCCAGGTTCTGGGTATCTATGCCCCGGAAATGCCCAGGTTCTGGGTATCTATGCCCCGGGAATGCCCAGGTTCTGGGTATCTATGCCCCGGGAATGCACAGATTCCAGGTATTTATGCCCTGGGAATGCCCAGGGTTGTCCACTCAACATCCAGCCAGAGGGTAGCCACTCGGGCTCTGTCTGCCCAATGCAGTGTGCACCGGGGGTGCTGAGTTGGCTGAGGCTCTGGGTCCTGGAGTCAGAGGTCAACTTTATGTGACCTTGCAGAAGGGACTTCTCAGAGCCTTAGCTGCTTCATCTGAAATTAAGAGGGACAGCAAAACTTGCCTCATGGGGTTGTCACAAGCATTAAGTTGACAAATGCATGCAAATGACACACAGGAAATGCTCAGTTAATATTAGTTATTACTACCCTATCTTTCTAGCGATGGTATTTCTGTTAGTATAAAGAAATGACTTCCCACAGCATTTTTAAGGAAGATCACTGGGAGCAGTCATGTCATTTTGAGAGTGGGACATGGACCAGTATGTGGTGGTTGGAGGGATTAGAGGCGGGTAGCACACCCAAGCAATCAATGGCCAGGGGACCAACAGCCATTTCTCCTTAAAGACTCAGAAAGTCACATTTAGAGCAGAGAAGGCTAAAGCCCGGCCTGACAGCACCAGGAAAATCTATGAACTTGTAGGAAACTCGTTATTTTATTTTTTTCTTTCCCGTTTAGGGCTGTTCATCCCAGGGCTTTTAAGAGCGGATTTGGGGCAAAGCATGTGAGCCGGTAATGAGCTTTCAGAATGCTTCCCCCACTCAGGCGGGGATCAGAGAAGGCTGCGCCGCCGCCAGGGTGTTGGAGAAAGGCAGAGAACGTTTGCTTTGATTCCTTGTAAATCCCTCTAAGTCTTGGCCCAGCAGGTCTTCCTGCCTCCACCTTCATGTGAGGAGCCAAACTGGCTCTGAGCAGGGGACCGGGGTTTTTGAAGAAACCCTGCCTTCACTTTGTCACTCCAGAGGACCCCGTAGGGTTCATGGGGGACAGAGCCCTCCCCTAGGGTGGTTTGTCATACCCAGGAGATGCCACTTACTCATGGCCTGCCCGGGCTGGGTCAGCAAGATGGCATCACAGTGAGGAGATGTGCGTGCTAAAAATGCCCAACTGTGCTTGGTGGTACTGACAACCGCTGGGGTCAGGGCCAGTTTCTGCTTATCGCTGAAGATGAACAGGGAGGGCCACTTCTCTGGCCTGCCTGGGGGTGTCCTTGGCACATTTCCCACCATTGATGCTCCAAGTGGGGTCCATGGACCACCTTTATCGTGACCACTTGGAGTGATTTTGTAAAATGCAGATTCTTGCTCTGTTTCCCAGGCCTGCTATCAGACTCTCAGGGGGTGAGGCCGAGGATGTTATATACTTAACCAGTTCAATGGGTGTTTCTCATGTGCATTAGGGTGTCAGGGGCATTTGCATCTAGATGTAGGACTAGTTCTTACGTACGCAGTCTGTTTTGAGGTTGCCGTGGCTTTCACAGCACACAGTGTGTACATGGGGAGGTAATAAACATGGATGGAAAGAGAATAGTTTGGAGAGATTCATACCGGGTTCCTAGTCCTAGCTGGTTATTGCATGTTGCTGAGTTTTGGGGTGGCTTGTTACACAGCATTGTAGTGACAGTTGCTAACTGATACATTTGCTCCAGCCATTTTCAAATCAGCTCCGTAGGCTGTACTCATGGCTTTGTTTCTGCTCCCCAAACTCAACAAGCTTGTTCCCACCTCGGCTTTTGCTCTTGCTATTCCTTCTGCCTGAAATCTTACTCTCCTTGTCCATTCATGAGTACCTCTTTCTCAGTATTTGTATTTTAGTTCCAATATCCTCTCCTCAGAGAGAGTCCCCATGGCCACTCTAGCTAAGTAGACTCCACCTGCCCCAAACTTTCTTTATTTCTCTCATATCACTTTTGAAATTTATTTATTGCTCATCCAACTCCAACTTCAAGGTACCTTATCAGTTATGTTCATTGCTAGGTCCTCAGTGCATGGAACATAGCCTGGCATAGAGCAGGCATTCAATACATATTTGGTAAAGGCCTCAGTTTTCCCAGCTACACGCCCTGGGTAACCACTGTTAGCTCTGGGATGATTCTTGCAATGTCCTCTGATGTGTGGCACTCAGAGATTTCTGTCTGGGTTTTCTGCCATTCTCAGCCCCCTCTTTAGCATTCACTGCTGTCTGAGAGATTCTTCTAGTTTTCTTCTCTCCCTCCTCACTCTGTTGGTTCCATGAAGGTGGGAAACTCGATGTTCACCATTGGGCCCCCAGTGTGTAGCGCAGTGCCTGCCTAGCACAGAGTGGGCACCCAAGACACTGATGCATACTTTATCCCAACAATTCCATGTCTAGCGATCCAGCCTAAAGAGATCATCGTACCTGTATAAAGTTCTTCCCTGAAACATTTTTTTCTAGGATAGTGTAATATTGTAAACAAGTCTATTAAGAGGGGACTGATTAAATAAGTTGCGATACGTAATAACATGGAATTTAAGGCCAACGTAAATGAATCTCTTGATTTGTGTGCATTTAGGGACTGTCAACTTTTTGGCTAAGTAACACTGCACACAACACCCTTGTTCTTAAGTACATGTACTCACCTCTGATGTGTCCTTGGGAGAGGTCTCTAGGATTTGAATTATTGGGTCATTTGGTATGAACTCTTTTTTAAAAGTCCTGCTTTCTTCCAAGTACACCATGATGTTTCCAAAAATTAATCAATAAAATTCATCAACAGAATTACTTAGAGTACCTGAGAGAACACCGTTTCTTAGTTTCTTTAACCCTTTTTAATCAAACGAAAACAGTATTGCTGGAGTCAGAATTAATCAGCAAGACATTCCATATGAAAAGATGCAGTTAGAATGAAGACAAAGGCATCCTATGAGCTCTGACATTCGCACGCGACAGACACATAAATGGATTTCTCGTAGCTCCAGCTTTTGACTCAATGTATCCAGGCAACAGAAGTCTGGATTTTATAACAGATGTTCACTGCATAGCAATCACCATATAATGCCAGGGTAGACTAAAACAGCATTTTATCAACCAATAAATGTGCTGTTTGCTTTATTTTACCGTGTTCTTCTTCAGTTCCCTTCAAAACCGAGAGGACAGATTGAGTCACTCGGCATCTGCTGGGAGCAATATGCTTGGCTTCATTTAAAATGAAAAATCAGGTCTGTGTTTACATCTTTCACCAAAGCATGGGCTCTCGGGTGCTAACGCTCCAACTGGGCTAGCCGGAAGGGCTTTCGGGAAAAATCTCAGGGGATAGGGGACCGAGGCGGGGAGTCAGTCACCCTCCTGGGGAAGACATATGGTGGCCATTCTTTCCATCAGCCCCATCAGAGGGAGGCCCAGATTTCTCTCACCCATGGACCCAGCCTTGGCAAAAGGACCCCTGGGTTTCTTCCCACAGCCAGTGGCTTTGAAACAAGAGTCTACTTTGAAAAGACCAATGCTTGAATAACGATCTGTGTGTGGCCTGGAAATTTATGAATGCACACAATTTTTCTGAGGGAAAAGGCTTTCAAGGTGGTCGCCAAGAAGAATGCCATTTTGAGTCTGCCCAGGTAGACTGAGGCGAAGTCAGGGAAGAGAGAAAGAAGCTGACATTTGTTAGGCATGACTGTGTGACAGGTACCAGGCTAACTTTTTGTGTATTATCTCATTTCATGACCACAGCGCTGCCCAGAGGTGGGACGTCTTTGTTTTCACTTTAGTGGAGGAGCCGGAAGCACGGGGCGTGGAAGTCACTTGCCCAGGTAGCTAATACGTGATGGGGATTGGCGGCAGGGTGGAAGGTCAACCCTACACTGGGAATGGGTGTGACTGATTGCTTTTCCCAAAGATGCTTGTGATGATAGCTCTCACCCCATGTGCTCTCTGAGAACCTTGTCACTCCTCCATTGAGAGGTATCGCCCATGGCCTCATCTGTCAAACTGGGTGGGCTTTCGTTATAGTACCAGCCAACAGGATAAGATGGAGGTGACACTATGTGACTTCTGAGGCTACGTCATTAAAGGTGCTACAACATCTATCTTACTTGCTGGAATACTTGCCCTTGAAGCCTTTAGCTACTAGGTAAGCAGTCTGGCTGCCCAAGACACTGGTGAAGTCACCACCTAATGTGAAGCCCAAACAAGAAGGCTATGGAGAAGCTTATGGAGAGAGGAAACAGACCCCTGCCTGTAGCTCTCAAATGACAGCCACCTGAGGGAGTCATCTCGACGGTGAATCCTTTCAGGTGCCAGCGGACTCCATGTGGAACCAAGACAAGCCATCTCTGCCAAGTCCTGCTCAAAGGATTTACATTGTTTTAAGGTCTTACATTGGGAGTGATTTGTTACGCAGCAATACTGACTGATGCATCAGAAGATGAGTAAAAGATTCTATTCACTCTCTAATCTTCAGGGGCTCAGTAAAACTTTCCAGTAAAGGAAAAAAAGAATGTGTTCTATATAACAGCTGTAATAAAGTGAATTACTAAGAAGGAAGACCAATTGGTGTTAGCGGTCCTCTACCACTCGATCACCCCGTCCCATACAGGAAAGCCAAGCTAGCATTAGGCTTCTTAAGGCCTTTGGAGAAACACTGTGCTCTCTTGGTCCAGAAGGAGAGAGGATGGAGGGAACGTGGGCTGAGCTAGCAGAAGGGAAGCAGGAAGACTAAGGGAGGGGCAGTGCTGAGCCACTCAGCTCAGCAGAGTCTGAGGGACGGACAGTGGGGGTCAGCACACAAATGCAACGCAGACACAGGAGCAATATTCAAACCTGGTTACCACCCGAAAATGAGAATTTGGTTCCAATGGAAGCTTCAGGTTCTTATTGGATAATCTTCTCTCCCTGCAGACTGGGGTGAGGGCCTCCTCCAATAACTGAGATTATATTTTTTCTAAGGTAGCAGGTGGTGACTTAGAGCAGACCACACCGATTTAAAGATACAATATAAGTGGTATTTCTTGCATCCACTCCTGCTTAAACTTGACTAACATATGCCTTTATTAAAGGGGAAACATCTTGGTTCAGTGTTGACTTAAACTATCTTTATCATAATGTTACTTAATAGGTGTAAACATAAAGCTAGGTCTAAAATCCCTATGCTTATGGCTCTTATTGAGCTCTAAAACTGAAAAAAGAAAAACCAAAGTAAACACAAATAAGACTGCAGAATCAATAAACTTCAAATTAGCACCATTAGTTAACGTGAGGCGGTTTGGTTGGGAGTCGGATTGCCGCTCGCAGTGTGACCGCTGTGTGGCGCTGACACTTGCCATGTCTCACTTCAGCCTGCCTGTCTATCTTATGCAATGACGATTCAGGTCTCTCTCAGCTCCTGTCTCCCAGAATTGCTAGAAAACCAATTCATGCACGCACAGTCTCTCTAGACATCTAAGTCCTCTTCTATTTGTTTCTTCTCATTAGCTCATGACAGTAAAAGTCCAACCCCCAAACAAAATCATCATGATACCCAACTCAGCTGCGAGCACAAATGCAAATATGGACCCTGAAATCACATTTTCATACTTCAGGGGTCCGGGCACATTTTCTGTCAGGGGCCAGCGTGTAAATATCTTTGGTCTTGCAGGCCATGTGGTCTCTATTGCAGTGACTCAACTCTGCTTTTATTGCAAAAGCAGCTAAAGATGCCGTGCAAACACAGGAGCAGTGCTGGGCACTGATTCGGTCGGTGGGCTGTGGTTGGTGGATCCTGGCACAGGTTGTGACAAGGGGATTAAAACAGATGATCTAGAGCAGCGGTTTTCAAGTGCCAGTCCCTGGACTGCATCCAGTCCATCAGAAATTTCCTGCCAGTCCATGAAATATTTCCATATTCTCAGAATGCATTTGTAACAGAAGAATACATTTACTTCAGTGTGATTTAAACTATTTCACGGACCAGCAGGAAATTTCTGGTGAACTGGACCCAGTCCTCGGACCGATGGTTGAAAACCACTGATCTGGACTATTAAATCGAGGTTTCCATGATTATTATTTAAAAGAAAAAAATGTAAAAGAGAAGTTACCCTTGAGAATTTATAATCCTGGAAAATATCTCCAGTTTGAGTTTGAGAGGCTGGAACACGCCCAGAGAGCAAGCTGCAGGCATGTGCAACAGGAAATGGGGAATGTGAGGACATCCTGCTCCCCAGCCACCAGCACAGGCGACCACACAGTGGGTGCACGGTGACCTGCAGACCGTCCAAGGAAGCACGGTCTCGTTAACTGCAGTTTCCACGAAAAATCGTTCCTTGCTCCGCCAGCTTGGAAAAGGAGGGCGGGCACCACAGGATGTCTGCGCTGAGGCGGGGGCTCTGGGCTCTGGCCAGCCGGCTTCTGGGCGACACTGCTGATTAGCTCTGTGACCTTGGGCTTCACCTCTCTGGGCCTCATTTGCTTCCAGTGTAAAAGAGTCATGCTGCCCCGGCCGCTCCCTCCCCAAGTGCATTAGGGGAGTTAGGAGGCTGGATGAGAAGGTGTAGGCAAGGTGCTGGGCTGCATACCTGCCGTACAGGAAGTTTTCAACAGACAGCTGCCATCAATAAAGTCAGAACTGATGGTTGTTGGGTAGTTGTCTGAGCCGCTCTGAGCCCCTTCGGCAAGTGGGGGTGCAGGGGAGTCTCACTTGGTCTCAGGGGTGGGACGAATGAGCCAACATGAAACCCCGGGTGTGTCACGGACGGTCAGCAGCCGTACCCGAGCTCTCGCCTCTCTTCCTGACGCCAAGTCCCGAGCTGAGTACTTCTGTTCCGGTCAATGACGTGGTACAACTTGTGGTGCAAACTGAGAGGCGATTTAATCACGGAAACTGGAAGCAACTGATGCGACAGGAGACAGGAGGCGTGGGAACGACGTGCCAGTGATCGTCGGGGAACGACGGGCCTGTGCGTGCGCCTTGATCTTTAAGCACTGCCTGGTTGGGCGATAAATATTTTCCCTTGAGGGTTGGCGTTTGCTGAAGTTTGAAGGGAGCGCTGTGAACCGGAGAGGGGAGTGTGCTTTGGGGGCACACAGCCCAGGGGGGTGCACACAGCCCACGGGGGCACACTCGGGTCCATCTGCGAGGAGCTTTTCTCTATCAGCAGGAAAATATACGCTGAAATTAAAATTTCAGGACCAAATCCTCTCAGCAGATGTTTCATTTGGCTGGTTTACTGTGTGTGTGTGTGTGTGTGTGTGTGTGTGTGTGTGTGTAATTGAGGCGCTCCTGGCCATTTTGGCCATGATGCACACAGTCTGTGCCCAGCTTCTTCCAAAGAGCCAGGAGAGGTGGCCACATTCCCCTGGGCACTGCCAGCCCGGGGCTGAGACGCAGCCGTCCCTCACACAGGCTCGGTGCGCCTCCCTTCCCGGGGCCCCGCCACTTCCTTCCATCTTCCCGACAAGTAGACTACTTGGGCCGTCATTTATTACTGTGCGTGGGGTGCTATTTGTCTTCTCGTAGAGACACAGTTCTCTGTACTCACATCTCTATTAAATGTGGGGAAATGAAAGATAGATGAGGAGGGTTGCATTTCTCAAGGAAAATGATGGAAGACATAGTTTCCCTCTGCATTTTGTATGCACGTGGCCAACTTTCCTCACTTGCATGCCTCATGTGGCCCAAAGCTACAGCGTCTGCCCTGGTCCCTAAGCTTCCAGGAATTGCCACTTTTAAGCACAAAGTTGTCATTCGTGCAGCCAGCGTCTACCACCTGCCTGCCCTGCACGGGGCCCCACGCTCGGCCCGGGCCTGCAGGGGTGACCCAGGCGGACCTGCCCTCTACCCTCTTTCGGTCTGGCCAGCCAGAGGCCTTCCCAACAAGGCAGATGCGCCATCCCAGCGAAGGGCTGGTCGCTCAAGGGCAGGAGAGCTGTAGCAATCTCAACCGGGGAAACGTCTGATGACGAGTCAGCCACCCTTCCAGGAAGAGCCGAGGCTTTGGCTGAGACCCGGAGCGGGAGTCGGGTTCCAGCAGCGGGAAAAGCATGTGCAAAGGCCAGGACAGAGAGGGGGCTTGCGGACCGGAAGAAGCAGCCGATGGAGTTCGCGGCGCCGAGGTGGGTGGGGGCGGGGACCGTGCAGGAACGAGCCCGGCGAGGTGAGCGGCGGCTGGGCTGGGTGACAGGCGGCTGGCAAGGGTCACTGACTCACTGGGGGCCGAGGTGCACGGACAAGGCCCAGCAGCCAGAGGACAGCAGGGGTCGGCCAGGGCTCCTGAGACACCCCGATGGGGGAGGAGACAGGGCGGGGAGGGGGGGCAGGGCATCTAGCGTGGCAGCCCCCCGACTCCTCTGCAGCAGGCCCCCGAGCCCACGGAGGCGGACAGGTCGCAGCACAGGCCGCCGAGCTGGATGATTTCGGAAGGGCCTCGGGACACATGCCGCTGCCTCAGTTTCCTCACTCACAAGTGGGGACAACGGTAACTGCCCCTGTCGCCGGCAGCGCTGCATGGGGCTAAGAAGCACCCGGCGCCGAAGGAGGACATAGCCAAAGCGGGTGATTTTCGGGGGTTTGGTGTGCGCCTGGAACCCGAGGCCGGGCCTGGGCCGACTTTGCTTGCCCCCTCCCATGAGGCATCTCCCTTCTGGGGCCCCAGCGGGGACGAGCCCTCCCCACGGCCTGCCATCTGTCGCCGGCGCTCCGGTGCTGACCCGCAGCCTGGCACGGGGCCGCGAGGGTAATTACCACTTCTGAATGGATTCCTTCGAGCCCTTTCGAGCGGGCTGAGGAATGCTGTGATTAAAATGATTAAAAACCTGCTTTCTATGTCACCGCTTTTAATATTTGATAAGATTTTGGAGAGAAGGAGGAGAACGAGGCATGCGACCTGGCAGTTGACGATCCCAGTCCCCAGTCCTCCTAGGGACAGGCCGGAGCATCGGAACGGGGTGGGGGTGGGGGGCCAGGAGGAGGCACCCCGCTGGCGTGTGTTCTCCCAAGGGGAAAAGCACAGCGAGGAGAGACGAGATCCTCATTCCTCCCGGCTGTTCAGGCTTTGGAACCCCGTAATAATTAAGATTATTAGCACAAGGACAAGAAGACCACAGCAACTGTCCCTTCTCAGGTGCCCCATACCATATGCCACGCACATGTAAGGAGTGCATACCCATCCCTACGGTCTTATAAGGACTATGTTTGTCTCACTTTTAGAGAAAATAGAGGTTCAGAGAGACGAAGTGACTTTTCCGGTGTCACTCAGCCAGTTACTGGGGGAGTGCAAATCCACACGGGGTGGACCGGACCCCGAATTCTACCACCTACAACGCCGGGGAATATCAGAGCGGACACGGGAGACTGCTGCAGAAGGGCAGGACGCTGTGGACTCCGCCCCTGTCCCCATTCGTGACCGTGAGGTACCCGTGGACACGACAGTGCCCATGGCCGGCCCCGAACGCCTGGGTCTGTGCTTTCCACGGAGGCAGCTGGTGCGGAGCCTCTCCCGGTGCTGCTTCCCGTCCTTGCCCCGATCCCACGCCTGCGGGACCGCGAGCTGACCGAGCACAGCTCTAACCCAACAAAGCGAGCTGCGGTGCGGCACCTGCCACGAGCCAGGCTCTCTTCTGTCTCTTCGTCCCACCGGAGAGCTCATGAGGCACAGCAACCTCAGGGGTTAAGCACTCTCGTCTTTATTTGACAGATGAGGAAACTGAGTCTCAGAAGCGTTGGGAAGCTTATTCAAATAACCCTGGTAGGAACTAGAACTGCCCTCCGGTGTGGAAGAAACAGCTGGAGGCTTCCCCAAGTGACGTCTGGGAGGGTCACAGAATGTCCATCAAGGGTGTCCAAAAGAGCTTGTGGTTCTGGGAAAGCTAGTCAGTGACAGTTCCTCTCCTGCTGTGCACAGGGGACAGCCTCCAGAGCCTGATCACCCTGAGTCAAAAAGGGTGACTTAGAACAGGCACGTCTAACCTGCGGCCCAGGGTGGCTTTGAATGCAGCCTAACACACGTTCCTAAAGCATTATGAGATTTTTTGGCAACTTAAATTTTTTTTTTTTTTTTTTAGCTCATCAGCTGTTGCTACTGTGAGTGTATTTCATGTGTGGCCCAAGACAGTTCTTCTTCCAACGTGGCCCAGGGAAGCCAAAGGGTTAGACACCGCTGTCTTAGAGAGAGCCTGAGAAGTCCCTTTGTCGCCTGCCTTCAGGAAGTAATAAATAACTTCCAGGCTATCCCGAAAGAGAGCTCTGCCTCTATCTTCCTGAGGTCTCCCCAGGCCCCCTGGGAGCCATGACTTGGGTGAAGGGTCCAGTGTTGCAGCAATTGGCTGCTTCCCACCTTGAGAAGGAAGAGATATACCAGGGTACTCAGTAGCATGGGGTCTAAAAGCCATCCCGATCCAGCCGAAGAGGAGGCTGAGTGGGAGGACGTGAGCCATCGACGATTCCAAGTGGATGCACTGCGGAGAGGAAGCAAACACATCCAGGCAGCGCTGCAGAGAGAGAGCCAGGACCAGCAAGCTCTCCGCTCAACACGGGCGTGAACTTGCTCTCAGTCCGGGGGTGTGCCAAAGGAGCTGCCCTCCTCGGGAGGCGGTGAGCTGGTCATCAGTATGAGTGTGCAAGTCCAGGCCACGTGCTGGGGAGCTCACAAGGGGCCTGAAGCCTGAGGAGGGAGTTTATGAACTTTCAGATGATCCTTTCAAACCTCAGGAGAGCAGGAAACACAGACAGAAGTCAGAGTCTGTTCCTCCCTGTAATTTTAATGTTCAGTACAAGTTTGGGAACTTCTAGGTGCCCAGGACAGATCTGTGAAATGAATGAAAGATTCAGCTGCAACGGACATGCACTGAGGCATTCAGAAACACCAGCGAGGGACTTGTGTTCTGAAAGTAACAGCCACAAAGTGCTCTGCAGGTTAGCTGATTCGCACGGGTCATCTTATTGCTCCCACTTTACAGATGAGGAAACTGAGGTTCAGAGAGAGGGGGAGCGGCCCGTCAGAGGTTACACAGGTAGAAGGTGACAGGGCAGGGATTTGGCCTGCATGGGTCTGACTTCTAGCCTACATTCTCCAAACCTTACCCTTTGCTGAGGATGCAGCCTGGCCCAGAGCACCTCCTCAGTGAGACTCCACCGAGTGGAAACACGTGGTCAGGTCTTTGCTGTCCTGAGAGTACCCCGTCTGGTATTGGTGGCATCTGGCTCTCCTCTACCCCTGCTCTCAGTGACCACAGATCACCAACAAGCAACCTACCCTAACTCTTGGGACCTGGGGTGGAAACTTCAGGTCCCGTGGTTCATTGCTGGCCCCTGGTAGTGAAGCACCCAGGCCTCTTGCTTTTGTTCAAACTTCTGTGCAGAACACCTCTGCCCACATCCACCAGGCTGACTGCCCATCAAACTCTGGCCAGGACGGCTCCACGCCCACGGGTTTCCCTCCTGCCTCTGGCCTCTCCCTCCGCTCCTGCCCATCGCTTCTTGATTTGTGCTTCTTGGATGATTAGATCCTGACCTGTGTGAGCTCTGAAGTTGGTTTCCACCTCCCGCCTTCTCACCTGACGTCCTGACGAACTCCTGCTCTGACCGATCGCTTAGCTCCTCTGGTCCTCTTAACTCTGAACCCCTGGTCTGACCTCTTTTCCTCCTGACTTCCCATCTGATGTGTGGTCTGCCCTCTGACTTCCTCACCTCCCGTGTCTCACTGTCCACTCGTCCCTCAGACCAGGGTTTCTCCACGGTGACACTTCAGGCACGGGGGCCTGGATAACTCCCTGTAGTGGCAGGCTGTCCTGTGCATTGTGGGTGTTGAGCGGCATATCGGGCCTCTACTCTCGAGCTACCAGGAGGACCTTCCCCCAGCTGCGATAATCAAACGTGCCTCCAGGTATTCTCACACGTTCTCAGGGGCCAAATCCCCCGGTTGAGAACCACTTCTCACCTGTGAGCACCTGTGAACAGGCAACATCTATTCCCACCACCTGAATGACAAACCCCCTGCCCTACAGAACCTCAAATCCGATTCCTTTTCGGAACATCCAGCTGCCTGGCACAGACCTCCTGGTCTCTGTACTCCATGCTATAGCTTCCTTCCCCCCGATTCTTTGTTTGTTTCCCTCTTTCTCCTGGTTTATGATTTTGCATTTGAATAACCAGTTCAATTTCTCAGGTGCTTTGCGTGGGTCATTAACTTCATGGCGTTCCACTCTCGTTAACAGCGTTGGCCCTGACAGTGAGGGGCCTGCTTTACCGCCCCCCACTCTGCTCCATTGTTTGCTTTGATCCAACCTTCAGCACTGGCCCCGTCTCATGGACACCAACACTGCACTGGTCCACGCACCAATGTGGACTCTAAAGTCTCCAAACCACTGAAGATCTGTTTGCTGAGCAGAGTGAGGCCCCGGGGCGTGTGGGGAGAGCAAGGGCATTGGGAACAGAGAGCTCCCAGTCTGGCCTTGTTGTCTCCTGTCGTTATGTGACCTTGGGCCAGTTATCGAATCTCTCAGAGGCTCAGTTTAGCACAGTATTTCCCTTTCCCTTTGAAAGCATAAATAAAAGCATGTAATAGTACAGGTAGCTCAGAAATTCAAAGAAGATAAGTTTCCTCCCATAATTGTCCTTTTTTTGTCTTCATCCTGACATATAAATTATTTTTAATTGTCGCTAACATGCTCACATATCCTGTTTTTGTCTCATTTTCTTACATATTAGGCATCTCAACACTTGGCTGTGTCATGTGGTGATGAGGCACTTGGATTTAACTACGTTACCTAATTGCTCCTCCCAACAATCCCAGGAGACGACCACTTGTTCTTCCCATTTTTCAGGTGAAGAATGGTATTTGAAGTCACAAGGTGTCACAGGGAGAAAGTGGCAAGGCCAGGGTCATAAGCTCAGGTTTCCCTACTTAAAACACATGATTTGAGAGAAATAGCATATTGCTTCCCACATGCAATTAATAAATTTAAATAGGATAATGCATACACATTGGTTAGCAGAGCCTGGCTCACAGAGGTACTTATGAAATGATAATTCCTTTCCTTACCTACTTTTTTGGGTGCTAAAAAGAAACTGTGTTTCAAAAAGAACAGAGGGTCTTTGTGAGTTCTTGCCTCTCCCTGGCCACACCCTCCACCAGGCTCCAGTTTCTTCTAGCCTCCTGCGTCACCATGGACAAGGCTTAAATAGTTATTGATTCAGCGATTGATTAGAGCAGCACTGGCAGTGCCCAGCTACCTCCGTGGAGGCTGTATGGGGAAGGGTGGGGCTGGTGCACTGGCCCATGGCTGTTCTCAGATGAGGGCGTTTGCATAAGTGGAACGTGCTGTCCCCATCTCTAATGAAGAACTGAACGTCACTAATTGGTAGGCAGAGGCTGTGTTCTCTCCATGGGGATCAGAAGGGTGCAGAACGTGCCCTGAGTGTTAATTTTTCTGCAGCCCACATTTGGGGGGGAGGAGCGAGAAAGGGAGAGGCAGAAGGGCTGAGGGGGTACAAGACACTCCAAGCACAGAGCTCTGGTCTGATGGCCATCTCATTAAAATGTCCTGAGGTAAAAGGGCACAGGAACTGGAGCCAGGTAACTCGGGTCGAGTTCCTGGATCTATTGCTTTCAAACGAGGTCAGAAACAAATCTCTTGGATTCTCTGGGCCTCAGTTTTTATATCTGTCAAATGAAAGTAAAATGATAAGTGTAACTGCTAAAAACATTTATTGATGGAATGAATAAAACCTGATAGGTTTTTCTACGGAACAAGATATTGGCAATATAAATGTAAATTACCTGTTTGTTCTGTGAGCGTATAACCAGGAAAGAAGCCTCATAAAAATAAAAAATAATGACAAACCACATGTAGGCTTCTGGGTGAGGTTGGACAGGCGACCCCCACCTCCCAGGGTGAGGAGCAACTCCATGTCCCACCCGCTGGTGCTCACGCCTGGTTAGACAATTATTTCCAGTGCTTTCAAAGACACAGATCCACAGGCCACTCTGAAGAGAGTGTCATTTAATACGTTAGGGAGAGTAGGGAAACCCCAGGACCCTGAATTTTTATCTGTGTCCCCAGCGATTCATCCCACAGGCACTGGTGAGTTCAGGACCACGGTCAGCACCAGCACACCACTCCGGCTACCAACCCGTTTATTGGACCCAAGACCAAGTTCAATGGCTGCCCTAGGAAGGGTGCTGTCACCCCAGCTAAGTGTTGGTACCCTCAATTCACCCTCCAGCATCCTTTGAGATGGGCTATGGACATCGGAGCAGGGTTGGGATAAGAAAAGATGGAGGTACAATTTTTGGATAACCCAATGTATTATCAGCATTGGCTTCCGGGCTAATAGACAATAGACCTCATAAAACATACACGATTATACCAGTTAAAGATGATAAAATTAAAAATGATCAATAGAAGGCCAAATGGTTGCTTCCCTGTGATGGCCACGTGTGTGCCCTGGGGTGTGGGCCCCTCACTGGTGACTGCTGTCAGAGCTTCAGCGGAGCGTTCTCCTGCGTCTTCTCCTGGATGTGTTCACTGTGTGCTGTGTCGTGGCAGTGGTGGAAGGGGACAGAGGGTGGCTGGGGGGTGAGTGTGTGTGTGTGTGTAAGAACGGTGTTGGGGGGCAGAAATGTGTGGGGGTGGGAGCCTTCCTGAACATGCCCCAAAATAATAAAACCTCCCCTTCAAAACTGTGCGTATGCCCGCACCTTCCTCTCTGGCTAAGATAAAAATGAGGAAGACAAAGGACAACTTCCACTGCAGCCCCTAATGACAAATACCTAGGGCGGATGTCCCTGCCTTAGAATTCTCAGGCTGAGTGTGAGCTGTTGGAGAAGGATAGGCAAGCAAGCCCTGTATGTGGGCAGGTGACATCAGGGCTGTAAGGACCAAATGTGGGATCGTGAGCCAGTGTCCAGCAGGCTCTGGCCACCACTCCATGGAGTCCCATCAATGGCAGCCACTGAGAAGTGATTGCAGTGGATGGAGCAACTGATCGATCCAGTCAGGACAATCACTGGACTCATTCCTTTCACCCTGGTACCTGCACGGTCAGGCACCATGAACTGTGTCCCAGGCACAGTGGAGGGCAGTGGGGCTGCCAGAGCAGTAGGGGGGAGAGCTGCCCGCGCTCTGGGGCAAAGGTGGGGGCGAGATTGGGGGACGGGTGTCTTAGACCCTCCGAGCAAGTGTCCCACAGTGTCCAAGACTGACAGGGCAGGTGCAAAGCGGTGTGGAGGGTGTGGGTGGGGGTGAGAAATGCCTTTGGACACCAAGCTGACATCTGGAAGCCTCATGCCTCAAGCAAGCCCTGGGCTCCCTTTGCGGAGTGGAGGAGAAGATGAACACTGCCTTGGTGCCAGGGTCTACGGGGAGCCAAGGGACTAGACCTGGTCCTGTCTGTCACTCCGGGGCATCAACCCCACTCTGGGCACATGTCCCACTCGCTGTTTCTTTCTCCAGCTGCAGCTGGGAGCTCTGGGTCCGGAAGACAGATTTCTCTGTAGAACAATTCCGGGAAACTTTAAATGCAAATTTGTGCTTATCGAAAGGACTTTTTTTTTTTTTTTTGAGAAAATGGAGCATGTTGTTCTCAGATGTGGCAGCTCAGGGGTTGGGAGATGGGGTGCAAGGATGAGGGAATGGGGTACCCATGGGACGCCAGGCTTCGGGAAGGGCTCTTGCAAAATAAATGCAGGGACCCCCTGGGCTTTGGGAGATGGGCAAGGGAAGGGGGGACAGAGAAGAGAGAGCTCATTTATTCATCCACCAAATGTGCACCAAGTGCCTGCTGCACGACACGTGCTCTTCCTGCCACTGGGGATGCAGTAATGAGCAAGACAGACGCGGTCCCTGTGCTCACAGGGCTCGTGTGTTGGTGGCAGAGCCCCACGCGGTGACGTGGTCCCTGGGGATGAACTTCATAATGAAGCTGTTGTGTCCCTGTCGCTGTCCCCTCGCCTGTCCCTTGTCACTGAGCACGCCTGGGCTCACCCCTGCCTCCACACTAGTGCTGGGCCCTCTGCCTAGAGTCCCCCCTGCCTCCGATCTGCCAGGCAAATGCACATTTATGCTTTGAGTTTCAGCTGGATTTGCGCTCCCCCAGGAAGCCCTCCCTGTCGTCTCACTGAGCCAGCTGCCTCTCCCCTTCGCTTCTCTCCATCTTAGCATTTGCCTTTTCTGTCTGTCTTTCTCCTTGGGGTCACTCCTTGGGGTCAGGGCTGAGTCCTAATCATTTTCGTCTTCCGTTCCTAGGATAAATCCTGCCACACAGTGGGACCTCAATATGTAGGTATTGCATTGAGCTGAATGGGCCACTCACGTGTCCCAGCTGTGTGCCAGGCACCGTGTGTGCTAAGCCTCCTGGGTGGTGGAGAGATGACTCGGACGTGGATTGCAGCCTCAAGAAGTCCCCAGGCCAGTGGAGGGCGAGCAGCCCCAGAGGCAGAGACTTTGCACCTGAGGGGTAAGTGCACACGTGAGCTGTAGGCACTGCCCGGGAGGGGCTGGGGCACGTGGGCAGGAGCTTGCACTGCCACTAGACTTTGCCTCCCACGCGTCCCCTTCAATCACAGGCCACAGCCAACTTTCTGCACATTCCTGCTCCCAGCCTGGCACCCTCCTGCTATCTTCTGTGTCTGGAATGCCCTCAAAGCCTGCTCAGACTCTGCCCACCCTCACTGGGGCAGCTTTGTCATCCGCACGATGACAGTCCCCAGTGGGGCTGGCCAGGCAGGCGGGAGGGCAGCATGCCCCTGAGAATCTGGGGGCCGGCCACGCAGAACAGGGACTCGTTAATTGACATTTAAATGTCAATGCACCACATTAAACGTTCCGGGCATTTCATCGCCACCCTGGAGGAGCATAAACACCTCTCCGGCTCCTTAATCACTGCCCACATTAATTACAGGTGCCCTTAGCGGAGTGGAAACAAACCCACTACCGGTGCCCCACTGCCTGCCAGGTGGCGGGGACACCCACCTCATACAGGGGGCCCGGCCTGGCCGCTGGGTCACAGAGGGGACCTCTTCTCATGAGAAGAATGCAGAGAGACAGAGAGATACCTGCAGAGAGGGAGAAGCAGAGAAGGAGGAGGGACGAGGTGGAGAGAGAAGCAGGGAGAGGGACGGAGAGAAAGGGAGGGCGGTGAGAGGCAGAAGGAGGTGGAGAGGAAGAAACACAGCGAAAGCACCGAGAGAAAGAGCGTTGGGGACCTGGGGACACAGGGCGAAAGCAAGGGACAGCTTAGGACAGGAAAAGGCAGACAAAGAGAGACAAAGAGAGAGAGACACACACAGAGACAGACAGACAGACAGACAGATGAGAAAAATTAACCTGGAAATGGAAATGTTTCCTACTAGATGGTCCTGGAAACTTCTGTCTCTGGGCTACCCACAAGCTGCCCGCCTCCTCCTGCAATTAGACCACCTTGAACCCTAGGGGTAGGGTCAGAGGTGGGGGGAGACAGAAGTACTGGCTAACATGAGGTGGTCCTGGGGGTGGGGGGAATAGGTTCAAAGGACCCAAAAGTAGGACTTAGCTTGGAGGAGGCAGAGTTTAAGAGGATGGGATTTTGGGGTTGGGTTTTGAAGGATGAATAGGAGTCTGCCAAGGGGAGGGGAGGGCTACCCCTAACAGTAGACGGAAAAGGTGGGAAGTTAGAAAGTTCGAGGAACCAGGGCAGGTCTCCAAAGTTCCCATGCGAAGTGCTGGGGAGGGAGCCAAGAGTGAATAACGTGTCCCCGCTTTGCAGGTATTTGACACGTACGCAAGTCACCGTGGGGCGTCGTGACAGCTCAAATAAGCAGGATGCGGACGATGCTTTGGGATGACGGCAGAATTTTGAGTTTGTTTAGTGGTAAGAGCTGTCTGGAGTGACGGTGGACACCGCCCCGAGGGGCTGGGATCGGGAAGAGGGATCTCAAGACGGACCAGACGAGGTGCCAGGTCACGCCGGGGCAGACGCGACATACCTGGGGTGCAGGCCTGTCTGGGGTGGATGGAAACTCGGTTTGCTGTCCTTTTTACACCCTCGTGTTCAACTGGAGGAGAAATGGAGGCCCCGAGAGACGTGAGGCTCGTTCAAGGCCTCTCAGCCGACCGGGGGCTAACGAGGTCCGCGTCCGCGTACCGACCTGCAGGTCCCGGGTTTTGCACAGCTCGTGGACTCGTCAGCCCTTTGTTGTGTTTTAGCAGATTGCGCGTTGTCACAGCCGATGCCCGTGAGGATTTCTGCTTGTGCGTTTCCAGCTCATTAACACACGATCGCAGACGTGGGGCCCGTGAGGGCTTCGGCTCCCTGAGTCAGCCCTCGGTGGTCTCGTTCGGGGACATGCACGGGTGGGCCGGAGGGCAGTGCCCGGGTCGTTCCCAGCTGGCCCGTGGGGTGGCACAGCGGCTGGCAGGGCAGCTTGGTCAGGGTCACACTGAGAGTCCTCCTGACGCCTTGAGGGGGGTCGTTCTGTCAACTTACTTCCAAGTTCATTGTTCCAGCCTCCTGGGCAGGAGACGCGATGTACCCATGTCACAACAACTCGGGGAAGGAAGGGGTCTCGGCTAAGCCACACAGCCCGGGGGCTGTGGGGTGCTGGGGCCAGAACTGAGTCCACGTGACTTTAAGCACAGGGTCCCCTCCCAAACCTGAACGTCTGTAATGAGCTGGCGGACAAGACGCAGCCTCAGAGCTGCGTGTGGGAAGACGGAGCAGCCATAATAAGGCTGGCAGCTACGCCAGGTGCTTTCCCAAATACTTTACCGGGTCCTCTCACTCTGACCTTCAGGACAACTCGATGCCAGGAGGCTTAGATGAAGCCCAATGCCTCATCGGGACTGCCAAGGCCCCTAGGAGTTGAGTCCTGGCCGCTGCTCTCCACCTTTCCCTTCCCTCCCTCCAGTCCAGCTGCTTGGCCTCCTCCTGTTTCTCAGACACGTGGGCACCTCAGGGCCTTTGCCCAAGCTGCTCCCTCTCCCCAGCAACACCCGGCCTTCTCATGGTCACGTGATGGTACCGTTCTGGGCCCACTACGTGTTCTGTGCTCCATGAAGAGTCAAGTTGCTGCTGTTGTCACTGTTGGAGCGGGTCAAAGGGTCTGGCGCTGGGGCAGTGGCCAGATCGCAGGGCACCGGGAAGCCGGGCTGGGCGTGGGCCGTGTTCCCATCCCGTGAGCGTTTTCTCAGCCACCTCCTTCCCTGCCTCGTACCCCCGTGGCCCCCGAATTTTGGGACAGTCACAATAACTTGGTTCCTCACGACTCCTAAGGCCATCCCGTTTTTCTGGAGACCCTCACAGATGCCATCGAGGTCACTTCATGAGGATGCTGAGAGCCTGACGGCCAGGTGAGCACAACCGCACCCCGGACCGCCGGGCGGCATGCCTCGGGAGGACTCGTGAGCATGTGCTCCTGGCATGGCTGGGCCCCCCAGCAACCACCAGGGGTCTGTGGGGCCGAGCCCGGGCTGGCGGAAGTGCTGGTGTCCCCGACACACAAGCCTTAGCATAGAAAGAGCAGCAGCTGTGGGCCCGCTGGCCCTTGGTTTGAGTCCTGGGGCCACCAGAGTGGACTGTGTGGCTTTCCCGCTCAGAGCCTCAGTTTCCCCATCTCTAATATGGGATGATAACGCAGACCTGGCAGAATTGTTGACGAGGTTAAACAACCCATACATGTTGGCTCCTGCCCTTTTGGAAGGTGTGGTCCCCGCCCAGTCCTGCCCCCGAAGACCCCGCCTGGGGAGCGGTTTCCCTGGTGCGGGGAGCAGGCACCCCGAAGTGTCCGCCCGGACGCTGTTGATAAGCACATCTGCGTGACCTGGAGTCTGGGCCTAATTGGAGGAGGCGGTGAGTGGGGTGTTCATTGGCGGAGCCGGGAGGGGGCTGAGGAGGAAGGCGACTACCTCTGCCTGCCAGGGACAGGGGTGGTGACGGCGCACGTCACGACTACATGAGCCGTTCCCAGCCGCCGGCGTCTCGAAACCCCTGGGGAATCCCTGACTTAATTAAATACCTGTGCAATGTGGGTGCTGGGTCCACCCCAAACAGAGCTGGGGGTGCAGAGGAAGGAGGTGGAGGAAGGCGGGCGTGACACACAGGAAAGACACAAACAGACGGAGCCGAGGGAAGCTCCCGGAAGGATTTGGAGTTTCCCAGCCGGGAAGTGCTCTGTTTGGCTTCAGAGCAGAAAACTCACACGGAGTCTGCTCGTGGCGGGCGAGTCCCATTTGGGGAAGGAAGCTGGGCTGTCAGCCTGGACCGGGCCGCCAAGAGCCTCCTTGTGTCCTCGAGCCGTTGGCCACCGTTCCTCTGGCCTCCAAAGCCACTGCCCTCTCCCTTTGTACACAAGACCACCCCTCACTCCCTGCAGGATGGGGAGCTCTGCTGCAGCATTAGACGGTTCTCAACTAAAATCCTGGGATGACAACCGGAGAACCTGTAAGGAAGAGTGACTGGGAATGACGCCCCGTCAGGATGGGACAGCCATCCTGGGAGGTGTCCTTGCCGTCACAGGCCCCAAGGTGATAACGGTGCCAGCGACAACGCAGCGACACCCCCACGTGGACAAGACGTGTGCCAGCCTGCTCAGGCAGGGGAGGGGCACCTTTCTACTGTCCCGGCTCGGGGACAGGACAGGGGAGGTGGCCTCACGCAGACTTAAAAGGGACGTGCTTCCGGGCAAGGTGCTTCGTCCCTCCGGGCCTTGGTTTCCCTCACTTGTGAAGTGGGGACCACGGCGCTTCCGGGGTGACCACGGCAGTTCCGGGGACCACGGCGGTTCCGACCTCGCGGCGTGGTTATGAGAAGACGTATCAAGTGGTCAGAACACAGTACGGATCCGAGTCACAGGGCAACAAGGCCCGGGGGACACACAAGCGCCGAGACGGGCGTGCGGTCGTGTGACCCCTCCGCTCACCTGCCGAGCCGAGGCGCCCCTCCGGGGGCTGTTGTGAGGGTACGGTGCTCCCTCCGGCGTCTGGGCCCCAGGAGTGCTCCCTGCGGTTAGTGCCCTCCCTCCTGGCTCCGTCAGGCTCGGGGCTGGCGGCCTCGTGCTGGGGGCCTGGCCTCCGCACACCTGGGGAGGGGCTCCCTGGGCCTCACACAGCCCAGAGCTGAGGATGATGCCATTCTCGGGGAGCCTCCAGGGCCAGCTGGGTTCTGGGGGGGCGGGGAGAGCTGGCCCTGGCTCCTCACGGACGCCAGCCCTGTGCTGACAGCTCCTGGCCGCCTCTCTGGTCCCCACCCCTCCTCCACAACCCCTTCCCCCTTCCGAAGCCTTGAAAAGCGTCCATGCAGCTCGTAGTTCCTGCTCAAACCTTCCAGCAGCTTCCCTCCCTCTGCACTCAGCATAAAACCCCACCTCCCGGGGGGCCCACAGGGCCCTAAAGGCAGGCCCTTGCCTGCCGCCTACCTGCCTGTTCAGCCACCATCGCCCATTTCCTGTGGCCCAGCGGTGGCTGCCTTCCTCTCCTCTCCCTGCCTGGCCCGGAGCAGCCAGCTCCCCCCAGATGTTCGCACGTCGGGCCCCTCCCTGTTAGTGAAGACAGTTCTCTGCCCGCCCCCTGAGGTGAGGCCCTTCCCGCCCTTGGTCTGTCCTCGCCGTAGCCCTGCCTCCTGCCCCCAGTTATCGCACTGGTCTGTGGCCTGGACCGCGGTCCGCCGCCACCCCCACCAGCACAGCAGCGGGTCACAAGCCCATGGAAATCAGGGCTTGGTTCTGCTCTTTCGTTCGGCTCTGCAGCCCCACCCCCAGCAGGAGCCTCGTACCCCGCAGACTCTCAATAAACATTAGTGGAATCGATGTGTGAATGAACGGAGTCATTCCCATTAGAGGCCCAGAGACGTGTCCCGGTCCCGCCCAGGGCTGAGGCTGCACTGACACCGCCTGTGACAAATGGTTCTAATTTTAATAACTTCCTGAAGGCTGGGAGGATAAGGTGTCCTTGGCCTTTAGAGCAGGGGGCTGCTTCTCCTCTAGCCCATCACTGACTTCACTAGGAACACACCCCTCTGGGACAACAAGGGAAACCGTGGCCGTGAGCATGAGGTCCGGCCTCAGATTGCCCTGGACCCCAAGCCCCGGGAGGCCCTGGCCCGGGACCGTCAGGGGAAAACACGTGGGCAGCAAGAACCTGTGTGAGGAGGGGATCTGCTTCTGCACGCTGGTCACCCTGCTCTTTTGCGGTGACAACCCAAGTGTCTCTTGTGCTCCACAGGGGAGGGGGCCGGAGCGTGCTGTGCATGCGATGTGACTTCCTGCCCCCGAGCAGCACCCGGCACCGTGCGCACAGGTGAAACCACGACACAGGTACGTGCAGAGGGCACCGCCGGAGGCCGGGCACGGGCGCGCCACGGTCCATTCCAGGGTGGAGATGAGCCGGAGCCCGGAGAGGCTCTGCCTGGTGCGCTGACCTTGGAGGACAAGTATGTGTTTTGCTAAAAGACAAGAACAAAGGACAGGACCCAGAAAACGGCACGAACGTGTCAGGGCCAGGGTGCGACTGGGGAGCGGTGGGGCGAGTACGGCTGAGCACAGGGTGCATGTGGAGCGAGGGGACGAGAGGAGGCTGGGGGGGAGGCCACGGAGAGCCTCGGATCCACGCCAAGCACAGCACCTGTAGGACCTGGGGAGACTGAGTCTGCCTGGTCAGGCACGGCGGTGGTCAGGCGTGAGCTTTAGGAAGCGGGATTGCGTTGGGCCGGTGCAGGGCGCGGTTGGAGGGACAGAAATGGGAAGCAGGAATGTGGAATTCGGGGGCTGTTGAAAACGAATGGACGCTCGTTCCAAGAGTTATTTAAGACGCAGACTCCCAGTTCTCGGTGGCCAACTGAACCTCGTTTTGAGTGAAAAGGAAGGAGCTGATGATGACCACTGCTACTGTCATTAATATCCTCAAACCCACCACCAACATCATCATCATCATCATCGCATCACCACCAACACCATCGTCGCCATCACCGCCATCGGCATCACCACCTTTATCGTGCTAGCTAACGCTGGGACAATGAATCACACGCCATTACAGGGCTTATTTGGGGGAGACTCCTCAGATCCACCAGAGATTCCGTAGGCCTTAAAAACCACTCACTTGCTTAGCTGTCTTTCCTGAACTTCCTTTCCTGGATGAACTCTTTCTTCTAATCCAGCACCAAGTCTGCCTGTGCTTAATCTTCCTTGCGGTTTCCTTGAGTTGTCCAGCCATGTCAGTAAGTTTTGCAGCTTCTTGGCTCGATGCAATAGCCAAATGCCCAGGCAATGCTCATGGGCCTACAGTTCCGTGGCTGTGGTCCAATAACTTAAGGGACAACTGGGTCCTAACCACTTGACATTTCTTTCTTAATGCTTCCCGTGGCAGCCTAACGCTTCTGAAGCTCCACAAGACAGAAACCATGTCTAATTTATTCGCTAGCGCATACCCATGGTGGTAGGCATGGTGGGCATTCAACACAATTTGTTGAATACATACATGTTATTTATATGTCTACACCCCAGTTTTCAAAAGTCACTGATGGCATGCACATTTCTGTGATAAAAGTAAATTGTATCCAAAAAAAAAAAAAAAAAAAAAAAAGAAAATCACAGTTCCAAGTTCTTTATGTTTTTGTGGTCGAATATTTTCAAATATGATTTAAAAACATTGAATCAAATAGACTTGTTAACTGTAGGTCTTCTCAGAGCCTTTAATGTTCTAATGTATGCTGTGAATTTCCAAGAGAAAGTTCAAGTATATAGCATTCCTTAAGCTTATTTAAACATAGGGGCCCCTTTTATGGTCTAATATTTCAAGGAGCATACTTTTGGAAATGCTGAAGTTAAATCAAATGTTCAGTGGTTTCATCAGCAGTAAGGTAGCTATCATCATTCTACATTTCCTCGATTATATTCTTGATATGGTTAAGACGCAGATAATCAATTTTATCAATGAGTTGCATGAATGTCAGTTCCTTAAATCGGAGCAGGTTTTCTTAGCCAAGAACATTATCAGAGTCTGAGGCTGGGACTAGCATTTTTGTTTTAAGAAGAACCAAGGAATTTAACCTTTGAAACTGTGCACAAAAGTTTAGACTAACCAGTCTGATGTCAGCTCTGCATTAACCACGGGATCTCAGCCCAGGTGAGATTGCTTTCTGTTAGAGGAAATACTGCTTCTAATAATAGGATCCTTGGCTCTGGTGGACTTGGAGTAGAGGCAGAAGGGTTTACCAAAGAGGTAGCCCTGTCCCTCAGGGTGACCATGGGTTCCCTGGTGCACTGTCAGGCGTCTCCAGCCCCCGTCCAGGTGCTGGAGGTCCCAGCATCAGGTTCTCTCAGTTAGAAGAACAGGATGGGTTAGCCCATGACAACTATAAAATCAGTGTCTTTGGAAGCAGTTCTACTGCTGTTTCAATAATGAGTTATGAAAGAATGAATGATGCACTCACTGGCCACATAAAAGAATGAATGATGCACTCATTGGCCACTCCTAGCCCCTGAGGTTAGCTGCACACCTTGCTTGGAAACCAGTAGGTAAAACCTAGGCCCTACCAAGTGGGTAGGAGGCCCCCACATTAAAAATTGGACCCCAGAGGGCTAGATCTTTAATATAAAGAAGAATGAGAAATTTTACCTTTAATATAAAGGTGAATGAGAAAAGAATTAACCCAGAAAATCTGCCTCTCCCGAGGCTGGTGCTGGGGGTGGAGAGAGGAAGGGATAAGACTCATTTTCCCTGAGAATCCGTAACCATGTGCTAGCTCTCACCTGGGTTCGTGGTCTGAAAAACCTCCATTAGAAAATTTAATTTAATTTGTCTCAGATTGATCGTGCTCCCAGGTGACTGGAAGAGGCAAATGCAATCCTTGCTGTAGAAATGACACTTTCACTCTGTCCTCAAATAATTCTCAAAAGCAAAGGCCCAAGGAACATTTGCTGTAAAAAGATACAATGTGTCCAAGGAAACAAGGCACTATGGGAGACAGCCAGCCGAAACGACACATAGTAATTGTAAGGTCAGATCAGCAGCGCTTCAGACATTAGACTTTTCATTAGACACAGAGCATAGGATGGCCATGTTTATAGGTTTAAAGAAATCAAAGAGACGCTTGAAAATATAAGCAACCGAAAAGATAATGTAACATTGTCTGAGCGGATTTGCAAAAGGATCCCACGAACATAGAGAAATGAAAGACATGTAACTAAAACATTTAAACCTCTCAACGGATGGATATGGATAGGTTAAAGGACAAATTGGACATAAATTAAGAATAGAATTAGTAGACAATTAGATTAGACATAAACAAAAAGTTTCCAGAAGGCAGGCTAGAAAGACAAAGATGGAAAAATCAAACCAACGAAAGACGATTAAGAGACGTGGGGAATAGAGTAGGAAGATCTCGTACAGGGCCACCACTGCTGGCAATACAGAGGGAATACAGACAGTTCTAGAAGGGGCAGGTGCCATCATCCTCTAGTAAAAGCAGTTAGAGAGAAACGTTAGATCATCTACACATAAAGGGCAATCGGGCTGACAGTCGTCTTCTCAACATCAACAGCGGAAGCCAGACTGGAAGGGCATGATGTTTTCGGTGTGTCGATAGAAAATATTAATAATTGGCCACCGGCTAATGTGTACCCAGGGAGACTACGTTTCTAGAAGGAGAGCAAGCTGAAGACATTTGCAGACAAATAAAAATGAAGCATTGACCACCAACAGATCCTGGCTAAAGGAAATTCTAGAAGACATGGCTTAGTCAGGAGGAAAAGGAACGCAGAGAGACGGTCTGATGTTCAAAAAGGAATCTATGCAAATACATGATTAACAGGAAGGTAAATGTAAACTAATGTCACTGCATAAATGAACAGCAGCAACAATAACGTGTGATTCGTTGACTTGCAAACAACAGGATGAAGTATTGCTTATAGGCGGTGAGTGGACCACGGCAAGCAACCACGAGAGGGACGAAAAGCTACAATAATACCCGTTTTGAAGACATCAAAGAACCGTGGAATTAAAGGGACCAAAATGGCCCTTTAATTCCCTAAGCGCCCTCCCCAGGGTGACTGCTGGCAGCTTTCTTTCCTCAGGGCGCTTGTGATTTTGGACTTGGTGTTGGCCTAAGCCGAGCTGTCTGCCGGGAGAAACAAACGGAACCTCACGGAGCTTTTTGGGGGGTGGGGTGGGGTGGGGCAGCTGGGCAGGGCTAGCAGGGTGGATCGGAAACTAGAGGAGGCAGAAACGTAAGGCCACTTTCCCCCACAGGACATGGCTGAGGCAGTACAGGTAGCGTGGGAGCTGGGATGAAAGGTCGGAATAGAATTTCTTACACTCTCACGGGACTTAGCAGACAGAGTTCTGCTAGAGGGCCTAGCATGAGTGCCTGACAGCTTCCACCTCTTATAGGTGAGGAGACAGAGGCCGGCTAGGCTGTCAATCAGCAAACAGCCTTGGAGGGCCACACTCGAGGCACAGGGACACGCCAGGGGTGGAGAACTCAGTCTGATAAAATCTGCAAGCCATCAATGACCCACCTCAATGCCTGCCTGGATAGAGACAGTCACCCTGCATCCTGTCTCCCTAACAGAGGACAAGGAGAGCCTCTCTGGTAGACCAGCTGCATCCTCCACAGTGTTGTAATGCACAATGTCCATCACAGTCAGAATTATGAGGCATGTGAAGAGGCAGGAAGAGGAATAGAAAAAAGGAAGCAAACGACACGAACAGACCCAGCAGAAGACCCAGGTGTTGTAGTCATGCGACAAGGAGGTTAAGTCCGATTACTGTGCTAAAGGAAACAGGAAATGATGGATGGAATGGACAAAAGTATGGAGCCTTCTCAAGTCTGCTGACTTTCAACAGTTATATGGAATCAATACAAATGTACAAACTTACGGGATGGGTTTAACAGCAGACAAGACATAACAGATTAAAGATCAAGGACACAAATAGGTAGCAAACTGAAGTCAGAGAGACAAAAAGAAAGACATAATGAAAAACAGAGTTAAAGTATCATGCGGGTCATTGTCAGGGGTCTAACGCACACACAACTGGAGTTCCAGAAGCAAGGAGAGAAGCTGTACACAAGCAGTATTTAGAAAGATAATATAGTCAAGAGATTTCAAAACTGATGAGACATCACTTCACGGACTCAGGAAACCCTGTGAATCCCCAAAAGGACAAATGAGAAGAAAATTACACCTACACATTTCACAAACTCTTGAAAATCAAAGAAAAAGAGAAATTCTCAAAAGCAGTCGCAGAGAAAAAAGGGCAAATTATCTTCAAAGAAACACTAAAAAGTCCATGATCTTACTTTCGACACAAAAGGATGAATTCTAGAAAACATCCTTAAAAGGCTAAATTTAAAAAGTAACCCAACTGCAGTACATATTATAGACACAGCAAAAGAAGTCCAACAGAAATGGAAACAGAATGAAGAGACTTCAGCTAAACGGAAACTAAACCCCAGCAACAATGTAATGCCATCAGGCTCTCACTAGAAGATACACTGTAGAAAATGGTTCACGCTGAGGAAAAAGCCTCCAGCCAGAACGGCAAATTGCAGGAAGGAATGGAGAACACTACAAAGGAAATAGTTGGGTTAATATGCAAGAATATTGGCTGGTTAAACTGACACCATTACCAAAGCCTTGTGGGATTTATAACATATGTAGAAGTCAAATGTTTCACAACAATGGCACAAAAAGCAGGAAGGGAGGCACAGAGTTCAACTGCTGCAAAATCCCTGCATTGTTCAGGGTGCAGTACAAATCTCAATGTAAAAATAAACTATCGGAGGCTCGGGATGCACGTGGAAACTTCTAGGGTAACCACTGGAAAACAATTCAAGAATGTGAACCAAAAAGCTAATCCAAGAAAAAAAATAGAATAAAAATATTTGTTTAACTTCTGAAAAGGACAGAAGAAATCAAGGAAGAAGGAAGGTAAATGGCAAACAGAAAACAAATAGCAAGGTGGTAGAATTAAGCCCAACTGTACTTGTATAGGTAAGGATGTTAAATATTATAAATAGACGAAAAGTAACAAGACAGAACTAAAGTAACGAGCCACAGCAGAGAGAGTGGGAAGGACGGAATCGGAGGCCAAACACTGTAAATCTATTGTTGTTCAGGACAAGGGTAAAGAGGCTTTGTGAAGTGTGCACGTTAGAATACCTGACCTGCGGTGTGAACCTGGGCCAGCTGCTGTCACCCTCTGGGATTCAGAGTTGGATGGTGGTGTTTTTATCAAGCACCGACCACGTGTGAGACACTGGGATACAGCTGGAACTCACCAAGGCCTGCCGTTGGCGGGCGTCATGGCCAATCCCCACGACAACCACCCAAGGTAGGTATTATTAAGGCCATTTCACGGGCGGGGACACCAGCTTCGTCTCTACGGGACTGGCGGAGACGATTCCTCAGGCCACTCCTGCCCTGATGTTCCTCGGGCACAGATGTAGACAGCAGTCCCCATGACGCTTCAGATCTCGGAGGTTTGAGAGCTTATTGGTTTGGACTGCGGATGAGCAATCAGATTGTTTCCCTTCAGAAGGAGGTTCTCCTTCTGGATTCTGTTTGAGTTAGCGTTACAGGGGTATTTCTTCCCACGGCCTGAATAAACACCGGAGGCGGGTGTTGGCTTAGGGAAGGACCTCTCCGGATAAGGACGGGGCTGGGCGGGCTGGGATTTCGGAATTTCCTGCAGGTTTTCAGAGGGTGCTCATTCACACAGGAGAGCACCTGGGGGCAGGGGGACAGGATGTACAAGTTCGGTTCCGTGGGAGGGAGCCTCTGGAGGCAGTCCCCCCCTGTCTCCTCTCTGCTGCTTTATCCACAGGAGCTGGGTGTTCATTGTGCACCTACTAGGTGTTGTTGGGCGAGCAAGGAAATATGCAATACCCAGGCTGCTGTTGCTATGGTCTGAATGCTTGTATCCTTCCATAAGCATACATTGTAACCTGGTCCCCAGTGTGATGACATTAGGAGGTGGGGCCTTTCGGAGGTGCTTAGGCCATGAGGGTGTGGCCTTCACCAGTGGGATTAGCACCCTATGAAAGAGGGCCCACATGCAGACACAGCAAGAAGACAGCCTTCTATGAACTAGGAAGTGGGCTCTCGCCAGACACCAAATGTGCCAGAGCCTTGATCTTGAACTTCCCAGACTCCAGAACTGGAGAAGTAAATGCTTGTTGTTTGATGGCATTTCGTTATGGCAGCTGAAATGAGCCAAGACACCTGTCTTCTGGCTTTTTCTATCCCACAGAAGCTGCGGCTTTTCCTTTTGGCCTCTAGCTCAGAGTTAGGGCATTAAAGAAGGCTCCCCCTCCACCCATGGGCACCCCACCGTGTTCCACTGAGTTGGGAGGCCAGAGGTCAAGGAGAACTGGCACTGCTGCACCAAAGCCGGGGAGCAGCGGACATGCCCTCCCCTCCTGGGATGTCCGAGCGCAGGGTGTGACCTCGCACACCCGCGAGACAGGGCCTGGCAGGCACCCCCGCTCCCGACCCCTCCCCGGTCGCTGAGACGGCGCTGGGACTGCAGGCCCCCGAAGCCTTCCGCTCGCTGAGTCAGCCACCACAGGTCTGCAGCCACAGGGATGATTTAGCAGCTAATGAGAAGTGAAAGCTGCGAGAGCAAATACATGGAGCAGCTACTGCTGTGTGGGAAACAGGACAGGGCACAGGAGGCACTCCCACTTCTGAGCACCCGTCCTGGGCGGGGCGGGGCCTGGCGGGCGGGGCGGGGCCTGGTGGGGCGGGGCCTGGTGGGGCGGGGCGGGCGGGGCCTGGCTGGCGGCGTGGGGCGGGGCCTGGAGGGGCGGGGCCTGGAGGCGCGGGGCGGGGCTGCCGGGGCCACACGCCCCGCCCCGCAGACGCACGTACCCCAGGCCTTGCCTCTGGGCCAGGCTGCCAGCCTTACCAGGAGCTTCCATGGGCAGAGAATGACCAGCGGGTGGGGCTGGGCACATTCGGGGGCCACGCTGAACCAATAAATACCCAACGACCTAGGAAAACAACGAAGCGCCGGACCCCAACCACCCCACCCAGCCTAGTCCATCGTCCGCCCGGTCCTCCCCTCCCCCACGCTGGGACCAGCACGTATCTGCTGGGGATCAGACCTGCTGCTCGTGCCCATTTTGCAGATCGGGAGAGACTGGCTGTCGCAATCTGAGAAATGACATCTGAACGTTGTGCACATGAGTCTGGGGCTTCAAAGTCTGAGCTCCTTCCGTCAGACAACTGTAACCTGAGTCCCTTCAGGTTCACAGCAGCCCTCTTTTAAAGGGCGTGTTACCCCCGTTTTATGGGAGGCCAGTGAGGCTTGGAGGTGTTGAGCCACCAACCCGAAGTCACAGAACTAGGAAATCACAGAGCAGAGCACCACGTGCTGGGCACACAAGGCAGTAGTGCCCAGTGGTAAGGCTCCAGGGGCTTAGACTGCCTGGGGTACTGTGCACCTGGCAGGGTGGCCTCGGGCGAACTCGGGATCAATACAGTGCCTGCCGCATGGGGCTGTGACACAGTGTGAGGGAAGCAGCCCCACGCTCACCGGAAATGGCCCTTCAAGGTCGGCGCGGAGCAACCCTGCTACCCTGGCTTTGGGCATGCAGAGAGGAGGGAGGTGCTGTCCGCCCCCTCTCTGAGCTCTCAGAGGGGCCTTGTGTTCTGTCCTGGCGCTGTCAATGCCCCGAGACCTCTGCCCAGTCTGGGGCGCAGGACATGTTTTACATTGAGCGCCTCCAGAAAGCAGAGAATAGAGAGGCGCTGCTGGACTTCCGAGGCTCTGAACTGACTTGGACAACTGCAGGCAAAGCCCTGCAGCTGGGAGAGAAAAGGCTTTTCTGATTTCTTGGGCTCTCGGAACGCCAAAGCACAGAGCGCTGGAGGAGTTCTGGAAGGAAAACCAGGCAGGAACCTGAGGTCAGATGGCTGCTGCCTCACCACCCCTCCCCTGCCCTGGACCGGCCACGTGCCCGGACTGCGGTGAGGAGGAGGAGGAGGAGGATCAGAAGGGAAGGAAGGCTCCGTGTCTGCTGGTGGTCATCCTAGAAGGGACTGTGACCCTCCCCTCCAGCCGAGTCCTCTGACCAGGGGTGGCAGACATTCCCTATGGTCACAGGAGGGGCAGGTCTGAGAGCAGAGGGCAGCCACACAGCCTTGTGGCCATGATCCAGGCACCGAGAGGCTTCATGGGGTGTCCAGGGCAATGGGTGTGAGGTGGTGTGTGGGGAGAGGGAGGGAGGCAGGAGGACGGGAGAGGGAGAGGGTGAGAGAGAGGGTGAGAGAGAGAGAGAGAGAGAGAGAGAGAGAGAGAATGAACAAACTGGACTCAAGAGGCCTTGAGGCTCAGATGAGAATAGCTCAGGGATCAACATGGAGCTGTGATCTGAAGCAAGATGTGTCAGGACATCTGGGTGGACACCAGCACAGACGGAGGACCGAGGACCAAATGCCCTTGACCCTGCACCACGCTTCGGCACCTCTGCCCGAGATGGAGACTGCCGACGTGAAAATACATCTCCCGAGAAGCAGGTGGAGAAAGAAAGTTGACTAAGATACAGTTGCTTTCACTTGGCAGACGTGGGACCTGAAGATGAAATTGAGTGTGGTAACTGAACACTGAAGAAGGCGGTATTTCTTGCATATCCAAGTCTGTGGTCTGAGTTTGCTACAGCCTAGATGCCAAGAAAACATTAGAAAAAGAAGTACTGATCTCTAGGATTTAGGTCAGCCTAAGGAGTAAAGGAGAGTCAAGGAAGGCTTCCTGGAGGAGGTGACCCGGGAACTGGGAATTTGAAGTCGTGCAGGAATTGGCTAGATGGATAAGGGTGGTAGGGATGAGGGCATTCCAGTTTTGGGAACTGCCTATGGAAAGGCTTGGCAGAGGGAAAGGGCAGTCCTGTTCAGAGAGTTACGAGTGGCCTGGGGCCAGGTGACCATGGGAAATCGCATGAATTGGGTCTGAAAAGAGATAGGGCCGGAACGTGGATGTTGTTCAGTGATGACGATCGCAGAGGCCACGCCGGGCCTGCTTCCCTGGGTTGGGGGACCGGGGCTCCCACAGTGTCGCACATACTGTTGTCACCCCTGGGCCGAGTTAGAGGCGCACAGAGCGAACCACAACCCATCGTGATGCTGTGGGGTAAAGGAACCAATCCAACAAAAGCAAATTTATAAAAATGTCCTCATCAGGAAGCATGCTGACGACGAGATGGGAGGCTCCCGGTGCCTCAGTGCTGAGGCTCGCAGACAGCAGTGACGCACGCTGGTGGACTTGTCAGGGGTCAGTGTGATTCCGTTATTTCATGGAATTGAAGCCGGTGCTTATGGCATGGGCCATGGTTTGCCTAAGGCCTAAGGGTCACGGGAAGCTTGCCACCTCACGGGTGGTCCTCAGATGACCCGCACCAGCAAAACCAGGGGTGGGGAGCGTGGGTATTAGAAATGCAAGGTCCCAGGATGCAGCCCAAACCTCCTGGGTCAGAATTGCATGTTAACAACCATCCTCAGGTTATTTGTGGGCACAAAAGCTTGAAAGCACGGACGCCGAAGGCAGAGGCTTGCGAGCAGCCACAGGCATGAGGCTGCCCCCCTTTCATTCCCCGAGGGCCTCTTGGCTGCCACCTCCTCGCTGGATTCTACGGGCTGTCTGAAAGCCCCCCCGCTCCGGCGTGTGTGGACGGGCCTGTTAGTCAGGGCTCTCGGTTGTAAACTACAGTATCTAGTCTAGTTGGCTGATGCAGGGGACAAATTGATGAAAAGATAGTTGGTGACGCCGAGAGTCCCAGGAGGCCTGGAGGGTAGGGTGCGAAGGGCCTTGGCGTGAGCCTAGTCTTGCCTGAAACCTGCATCCTTTTACAAGGCGGAGACATCTGCTACTTCTCCCCTTCCTCCAGGAAAAGCCTCTTGGTTTTCCCATGGCCCCCTCCAAATACAGGTTGTTAAGGCAGCACGCCCCTTCCTCCCAGATCCTAGCCAATCAGAGTGTAGCATGTGACCAATCGGGCCAATGAGAGCCAGCCCTGGGGCCTCCCTTGAAATGACTGAGGCTCTAAATAGCCCCTTTCCCCTGGTGGGTACTGAACTGGGGGGTGTGAACCTGGGGCTGCTGGTGGCCACTCCTGGCACCGTAAGGTTAGACCTTTCCTGAAAATAAGGTCAAAAGAGAGGGGAGCAGACCCCAGAAAAGGAAATCAGCAGGTTCTTGTTGGCGTTTTGTTTGAGGACCTGGGTTCAGCTGTCACTGCACTTAACTCTACCCTAGACTTCTTTTTACGTGAACCAATAAATCTTCTTTTTCCTCTTAACCAGTAGAGCTGACTTCCTGTTGTTTAAAAGGCCCTAACACAGCTGGGATGCCCACTCACCTTTCATCTTCCAGAGGGGCCGCGGGCCCATCTTTGAGGCTAACTGTTGTCCCTTATCCAACGAGACCGCCTGATCTGTTGATGTGCTGAATGGAACCTGGTGGTTTCTATCCTCAAGTTCAGAGCGTTACACTGGAATGACGTTCGCACACGCATTCAGAGGTGGTATCAGCACGAACCCCTCAGATGTCTCCTCCCTCCCAGATGGAAAATGGCCTAATGCCCTTTTAGAGCCCTGGATTTCTCTGACTGTGGTCTGACCCTGGGACAGTTCGAAGTCCCAGGCGTCTTGCCTGTAAGCAGAGAGGGGGAAGTGGAGGGTAATGAGCCCCATGCAGTGACATCCCACCAAGCCCCTGCATCTCCAACGACGCCCGGCACAGGCACCGGCAGCGATATGCCCGTGGACGTTTGTTTCCAGTCATCTCCCAGGAAACTTGGGAGGCTGAACTCAGTTTTCCGGAGCTCCTGCTGGGTGCCAGACGCTAGACACAACACATTTCATTTATTCCTCAAGCGAGCCACGCAGGGTGGCCCATTCCACAGATAAAAGAGGTCACCCAGGTAGAAAGTAGCACGACAGAACTGCAGTCTGCCCTGCAGGCCTTTGCACAAGCTCAGCTGGCGTTGGGTTTAGCAGCCCTGTCTGGGAAGCAGCTATCCAGACAACCCAGAAACTGCTCATCTGCAGCCCACTCCCCAAAAGGGGCCTGCTGACTGGGGCCGGGGCCTGGGAGAGGGAGCGGAGGTTGGGGGCCGGGGCCAGGGAGAGGGAGTGGAGAATGGGGGCCGGGGTGCCCCAGCAGCCTCTGGCTCCAACCTCCGGTAGGACTAGTTCCTGAGATGCAGGTTTCCTCCAGGGCAGGCCCTAGGCAGAGCTCCCACCACAGTCAATCACTGACGCTCTGAGGAAAGCTCCAGAAGCCTCCCCCAATCCTCCAGCCCACAAATACCACTGGAGCATGCCATCTCCCATACGAGCAGTAAAGAGGATGCGAACAATAAGATGACCCCTTTAGAACCATTGTGCTTCTACAATGCAGGATGATCATCATTGTTGAGACTTCTGAAATAAACACTGCCCCCCAATAAATGCCATGGAGCATCAGACTATACCACTGTTCTTGTAACAAGGGTGTTCTATTTGGTCTTTTAAATACTCTGGCTGCTGCTACTGAGACCCCAAGCGCAGACAGAAGAAAAAGTGGTTGTTTGGAGATGTGCGTGCTGAGAGTAGGCTGTGAGAGTGTAAACACATGTGCGAACCTCCAGCACCATTCAAGTTGTCACCTTAGCAGAATAATAGTGGCCACCTGCCCTGGGTCTTTGGCTCACCTGTGAAGAGTTTAAGAGGTCAACGTCAGGCTCAGCTGCCCAGTTCTCCACGACTCGGAGGTGCGGCCTTCACACCGGTCCTCCCAGTCATAGCCCCATTTTGTGGGCAAGCTAACTGAGGCTCTAGAGGGTAAAATGACTTTCCCAAAATTCTACAGAAGTGACTGGGCCAAGGTATTTCTCACCCAGGTCTTCCTGATACCATGCCCATACAGTTTCTCCTGGACCAGCACCCCTGCCTCAGTCTAATTCAGCTCTGTGAACATTCATCGATCTAGATGCTTCAAATCTCATTTGCAATGAGGCAGAGTATGAGCAAGTAAGTAAATAAATGCATAGCCTTATTTAAGTCCTGCCATATGGCAGGCACTGTAAGCTGTCGGCTTGCTCACTGACCTTAAAGCCTCATGGCCTGGAGCTCCATTCTGGGCTTGTGAAGAGCAATCAGTGTCCTAGAGCATGAGAAGGGTCACCCAAGCCAGCCTTGGGATGGAGGAGAGAGAAGGGAAGGCTTCCTGGAGGAGGTGACCTATGCCAAGTCTAAGAGGAAAAGAAAGAACTACTTGGATGAAGGGTGTAGATGTGAGGCTGGGCAGAGGTGTCCTAAACAGTGGGGACTGAATGAAAGCAGCTGATACTATCTCAGATTTCCCCTTCCAGATGTCATTACCTGGGTTTCATGGGGGAATCTCCAGGTCCAACAAATCCTCAGGGCTCAGGAGGACAGAGCTCCGATTCAAGAGGGCCATAACCTGAGTGCAGTGCACATGTGATTTGCTGGAGAATGAATGAAGCCCTCTGACAGCTCAGCACAGCCTGGGAAGAGCAGAAAAGCCCAGGGCCTGGGTTCCAGTCCCCCCAGGGCAGGACCCTTGACTTCTTGGACCTCCCTTTCTTCACCTGCGGAAATGGGTGACCATGTTGGTTTGATGATGACAGTACAGCTGACTTTTACTGAGCATGTCCTGCAGGCCAGGCACTGTTCTAAGCACTGCAGACTTGATTCTCCTTTCACCATCACAACGTATCAGCTGACTTTTACAAATGAGAATTCTAGGTCCCCAGGAAGGTGACATGAGCACGGCAGGGTCACACAGCTGGAAGATGGGGGAACCTAGTTACAGGTGACCCTGCCTGGCCCTTCTGGCAGAGAGCGGGAGCAGGAACGTGAGACTCCGGCAGACAGTCCACGAGTGCTGTAGGACGGAAGCACGCAGCGTACCGAGGCAGGCCGCCCTGGAGAGCCGCCTGGTTGGCTCTGGCCTGGGGACTCTGACGCCACCTCGTGCAGGGGTGAGGCTCCCGAGCACAGCTCGCAGGCTGGGCGGCGCGGCCACACACCTGAACGAACCCCCTCACCGCACAATTACCAAATGACTCCCTTCGACCAGGTGGGCCCTGGGGAGTCAGATGGCTCGTCCCATCCCCACTCCCACCCCAGGAGAAGCTTCCAGAACACCTCTGTCTCTCCTTAGCTGCCTAGGAAAGGGGCTTGTCACCACATTTGGTTGGCGCTGCGATACTGCAGTCTGAGTCACAGACACTCAGGCAGAAAAGGTCAAGGCTCCGGAATTAACTCCAGGAACGACTGCCAGGGGCAAAGAGCTATGTGGGTTCTCACCGAGCTCTCCTGCCTCCGCGTCCCAGGGCGGGGACGCACAGCGACTGCCCGCAGATGTGGGGGCTCTGCAGCCCCTGGTGTGCCGGCTAGTCCCACTGTCAGGTGTGCACTGAGCCTCCGCTAGGTCCCCGGCTCGTCCCAGAGGCTCTTACGCAGACTATGCCCTCGATCTTCACGACAACCCTGTGGCGCAGGCGTTACTACGATCCCTCATTGTACAGACGAGCAAACTGAGGCTCAGGGAAGTTAAGCCACTTGCCTGAAGTCACCCAACCAGTGAGCGCTTCGGTCAGGGTCTGGACCCAGGCCGTTTGCAGAGTCCAGGCTCGGCCCCTCTGACAGGCCCCTCAGAGGCCCCAGATGCTTCCTGAGCCAGGGTGACATTTTCAGGAGGGGCAAGGCCACATTTGAGGAACTGGGAGACATGCTCAGTGGCATCCAGTAGGGGGAGCTGACGTGAGTGTGGCAGGAGGTGCAGTGCTAGGGCATGGCCAGATGGGGAGGGACCTTGATCAGAGCCCAAAGGGGCAAAGTTAGCACTGAGCGTGATGGGAAACCACTGAGGAGTGCTGGCGTGGGGAGATTAGGAAAGGTGGATCTGGAGGCCGGGTGGGGGGACAGGATGGTCTCCAGGGGGTGAAGGTGGAGGTAGGGAGGCCAGAGATGGCCATGGAGCCTGGACCTGGGTCACACAGTAGGCGGAGAGAGAGGCAGAATGCAAGGGGCACGTCTGCTGTAGAACTGATGGGACGTGGCCTCAGGTGACACGTGGGCAGTGGAGGAGAAAAGGAAGGTTGGAGGGACTCTTGGGTGTCTAGCTGGGAGGCTAGTCTGGGAGGATGGGGTGCTGCTGGCTGAGAGAATGCAAGCTTAGGGGCAGGTGTGGTAAGAGGAGTGGGGCTCAGTTTGCGGTGCGGTGCATTGCACGAGGCATCTGGAGATGCATGGGGGAGCTCAGAAGCTGACGTGGGTGCTGGAGGACTGGGCACTATCAGCACGTAGGTGCCCTTGGAGGGCATGGGCTGTGATGTGTGGAGGGAGAACTCAAGAGGGCTGAGGTTAGAACTCTGGGGTACCCCTCCTTGAAGAGGGTGGGTAGAGGAAGAGAGAGCTCATCAACTTCCTACCTCGCTCGGCTCTCCATCTGCCAGGTGTGGTCCTGCCAGCCAGAATTCATAGGAAGCCGGATGTTTATCCTGTTCTCTCAGCCTCAGCTCAGAGGAGCGGTACCGGCTGCAGCCCCGGAGCCCTGCCTCCCTGCTCTGGCACCGGCCCAGGGCTCTCCGGCAGGCTCCGAATCGTGTAATTATCCATGCAATCACTACGCCTGGCAGAGCTTTGGCTTTCCTGGGAGAGGGCTTCCCGGAGCATCCCCTAACAGCCCAGGCACCACCATCGGCCTGCTCTGAGGATGCTCCTGCAGGCCCGGCGAGCCCTGCCCGAGATCAGAGGGCGGCCCCCCGCCCGAGGGAGCCCCGACAACCTGGGCGGCAGCAGGTGGGTGCCCGGCAGCCTGTCTCCCCCGGGAAACCTGTCAGCACCACACGCTGTTTGGCTTCCTGAATGTGCCCGGCCCCAGCGCGGGCGGCTGCAGCCCGGCGAGCTTCTGCCATCTCCCACGGCCCTATTTATGACCCAGAGGGGGGAAAACCTATCAACTTGGAGCAAGCAGCTCATCAGTTTGCTCCATTGCCTCGGGTCTTCCAGTGTAATTATAATTCCTACTAAGGCACTGGTGAGTGTCAGGCTCATTTCAACAAGCGCTGCAGACACGATAATCAAAGCGCCAGGATTCCTTTGTTCCAAATTCTGTTCTGATGAGGCTCACAACGTATGCTTTGGAGGGAAAACTAAGCATGGATTTTTTTTTTCTCAACTCCTCTCCTGCCTGCTTCCTTCCTTAGAGAGATCAGGGAGAAGCTGCCAGAACACCCCACGTGCAGCTGCAAACAGACCCAGCGAACGTGGCTCCCGTGTGCTCGCGGGCGGCCAGAAACCTCGTGATGAGGCCAGGGTGACGCCCAGAGGAGGGTGCTGGCACTTCCCAGGCACGTCACGAGGTGGCGGTGACCTTGGCACATTCCCTAGCCTCTTGGTGGTTTGGGAACCTGATTTTGTTGTACACCCAGAAGGGACCCATCTGTCAGGGAAACGCTCCCATTAACCCAGATCGTGAGACCAAAATACAAAGCACACTGGGAAATGGAACTGCCATGCAGACCGGGACCGCTGACGTGGTGGCCCACACTCCTGTCCCTGGAGGCACAGCCTCCTGTGGAGCCACATCATCATAATAAAGTTTCCTGGTGATCCCAGACTCATCCCGGGTGCTGGGTGAACCACTTGACTATTTTACTGCATCGGGCTCTGTCTGCTGTCTGCTTCCCTCAAAGGGACAATGTGGACAGCAGGATCACACAGGCCAGGTCCCTGGTGAGGGCATGACAGGTTTGGAGTGGACCCTGTCCAAGATGACCCAACAGCATCTGGACTTGGCCTCCTTCCCCGGGCAGGGCCTGATGCGGTACCCACCCCGGAAGTGCCGTGTGTGACAGGTCAGCTGTGGTCTTCACTATCCTGGGTGTCAACAAGAGTACAAAGTGGTTGGTGTGTCCATCAGAGACCACAGTTCCCCCCACCCTTTGCATTTGAGTGGGGTTAGGAAGTTCTCTCCAATGAAATCTGAGCATCAGTGATGCTTGTCGCTGCCTGGTCACAGTGGTTAGGAGAGAGTGTGCCATCTCTACCCCCTTCACCGAGAGGGAAAGGGAGTCCTCAGGTGGGCGGAGTGACGAGACGGAAGGAGGCTGGATCCCTGGGCGACCACATAGAAGAAAGCTACTTGCCCACAGGAACCCCCACATTGGCCAGTGATATGTATGAGGAATAAACTTCTGTACGCTAAGCCATTGAAATATTGGGGCCTATTTGTTGCAGCTGCTTCCCTTCCCCTAAAGAAGAAATTCTTCTATTCCAGGCCTGCCTCCATGAGACTGTAGTCATCATCCAATGGAGTGTTCAATCTTCTGAGACTTCAAGCTCATATGCAATCACCATCTCTTGTCCCACTCCCAAAGGCGGTGAATGCTGTGCATAAATTTTATTTTCCCAAGTTCTAACTTGATTACCACCTGCCTCCCTTCCAGAGGGTAAGCTGATGTGACCTGCAGGTCCCAAGCCACAGGCAGGGGTTCTGAAAGTATAGAGGTATGCACAAATAAACCAACAACCAATGACTGGAATGTTCTTTCATCATGGAAGGGTAAGTCTCTTCACCATGGAAGGAGACAGCACACAAAAATGCACTCATAAAAGCAGACTGGAGACAGACCCTGGGCTGTACAGAGGGAGCAGCAGACATGAACTTGATCAGAGCAGAGATGCAAATACATTTCATCGACCTTCATGCCACCTGGGATCAATTGGTGGTGACTGCCTGGAGTGCTGTGTTAAGAAGGATTCTGAGGTCACACTGCAGTTCAGAAGAAGAGGACTGTAATGAATGACCAATGTCTGCCATGGGTAATAAATGAAGGAGTAATAGCACCTGTCAGGAATTGTCACACTTGCGCTAGGGACTAGGATTGTGGTTGCAGAGGAGCCAAGAGTTATCAAGTCGTAGCCTGAGGTTAACACAAAGAGGGCCTATCATGGAGCAGGTGTTTTACATGCACCTTTGCAATTCATCTTCCCAGCAGCCCTAAGAGGGAGCGATGATCCCAGTTTTACAGACGGAGGATTTGAGACTCAGAGAGAGGATGTGAATGAGCCAAGGTCATACAGCTCAAAAAAAGCAGAGCCAGGTTCCAGACCAGGGCTGCCTGGTTCTAAGTCCATGCACTTCACTGTTACAGGGGGGCA